>NDGM011252834.1:0-11547 GCA_002564305.1 Octomys mimax | reverse complement strand
CTGGTGGGCTGAGCTGGCCACACACACACACACAATAAATAAATAAATAAATAAATAAATATTTTTTTTTAAAAAAGGAAGGAATAAATGAAGAGGGGCAGCTAAGGGCTAGAGGACTCAAGGACACCTCCAGAGAACACGGGCCATGATCAAGGCCCAGCAAGAGGTAGGCGCCTGAGATGAAGATTCTCCCAGTCCAGTAGGGCCCCAGAAGCAGAGAGGTGGGGATAAATTTGGCCCCTGGAGGGGACAGGAAGAGCTGCCTGATGAATCCTGACTGCTTATCTAGGACGTCATATATTCAGCAAATGTGGTCTAGGTCTTATTTGCTCTCCCTTACAAGCCCCTGTATCCCCAGAGTGGTGGCAAAGAGATTACTGTTTAATCTACCATGGCTTAAAGTTTAGTTCATTCTGTTAATTTCAGCATCCCCTGAAGGTAATGCTCAGAATTTGGGGATAATAGTGTTTCCCATTCTTCTTGCTCTTTTTTGAGCTGATGCCAGAGGCGGGGTGGCTGGGAATGGGGGACTTGCTGGGTTGGAGGAAGGCTTGATCTGGAGAAGGCAGTATTCATATTGCCCTCAGGCCCTCTGTACGTAGGAAGTGCCGCTGGCCCCTGGTGATGAGGGCAGTGGCTGGTCCCTCTGTAGCTTTGGTCACAGTCCACAGCTCTTCCTAGCTGACTGGCTCCTCCTGCCCCTACAGGTCTGGTCCCCAGGTCTCTGTGTGTCTTCTTGATGGTAGGCAGGTTGGAAGTTGGCCCAGCAGCCTCTTCTGTCTCCAGAGAGGCTGAGACTGGGCGCTGTAATAACTTCCAGGTTCCATGGATGTCACTAAGATGCAAGGACATGCAGAGTGAGCTGCACTGGAGTGGCTGTCACCAGGTGTGGGCTGGGAATCCTCTCCTCCCGGGGTAAGAGCAGACACGCAAGCAAAGGCTCAGGCTCCTCCGCACAAGCCCAGCTCCCCTCCCTAACCCCTCTCCTCACCTTCTGTCCCCCACCTCTCCTCTGCCAGCCCCTGCTTTCCAGCCCAGGGCTTAGTGGTCTTGGCTAATATGCTGGCATCCTCCCCCATGGGAGGGCTCCATGAACCGAGATTCTACGCTTCATTCTGGCTGAATGAAAAGCAATATCAAGACAGTCCCACTTGTCTGGATGCAAATTCTTGTTTTTAACCAATAGCTCACTCTTAATACAAATGATTTCCGTGGGCTCCTGGAAAAGTTTTTTTTTTTTAGAAAAAAAAGAAATGAACATTAAAGCCCACCACAGGTGTTTCATTAGTTTCAGTCTTCAAAAGCTCCCTGCGCCAAGGTGCCGGTGGTAGAGCAGAGCTATGTAGAAGACGCGCTCCAGGCCCCACAGAGCGGGAGCGGGCGAGCTGAGGCCCAGGTCTGCCTTCCAGACCTTCTGTTCCTGCTGCTGTCTCACCTAGTGCGGAGGCGAGGGCGTGGCCAGGGGCTGAGATGAGGTAGGAGAGCAGTGGGGGCAGGCAGGCAGAGCAAGTCAGAGGCAGCACTTGTGGGAGACAGCAGGCCAGGGGCAGCGTTGAGGGAGAGTTCCCAGAGCACGGCTCCAGCTCCGCCGGGGTTTACTGGAGACACCAGCTGGGGCAGCTGCCCTCTGCAGAAGTTCTCAGTGGACCCGCTGAGCATGCTCCTCGAGTCTCCTGCTGAGGAACCTCTTAGGAAGCCAGCAGGAGGTCTGAAGCCCAGTCCTCAGCCTATTCCTGGATCAGAGAAGGTGTGTGTGTGTGCACCTGAGTGAGCATGCGAGGGGGGGAGGGGGCGCGTGCACATTGGTGTGGCCTGTGCGCTGCTGCTTGGGGCGTCCAGAGGTGACCCATTCAGTCCAGGTGTTGCTCCCTGCACCTGTGCACCATGGAGACACAGGCGCTATATAAATGCTAAACAGATGAGGCCGCGCCTGTCCCCGAAATAAATAGACATCAGCTCCTTCTGTCACTCTGATGCCTTTTGTGAACACAGGCACATCTCCCAGAAGGGGAAAACGCTGGTGTTGTTTCTCCATTTATTCTTGCGATGTACTCTCAATCTTCGTAGCAGAATATTGTGCTTTGTATTTTTATTGTTGTTTTATTTCTTTTCAGTGTTATTGATTTCTTTTTTTTTTTTTACCAGAAAGACTTTATGGTTCATTATTTTAATTTCCTGAATTCATATTCAGAAAATGGGATGCTTTTCTTCCTATTGTTCTTCCAAAATAACAACAATAACCTTCATTTGTCTAGCACTTTTGTGTGAATTATCGCATAAAAATTCATTAGACCTGGACCAAGATGAAATGGATCTCAAATCCTGCGCTGCTTGGTCGCCCACGCACTGTGTGACCAAGGCACATAGCTTGGCCTTTCTGCGTCCTGGCTGTCACATTTGTACAACGGGCATCAGAACAGCTCTGTTCTTTCCAGCACAAAGGCTGTGCACAGAGTGAATAGGATAATTTATATGAAAACTTGAGGTTGGTATTGATTTTTAGATGAGATATTTGAAGCACAGGAAAGCTAAGTGGGCTGCTCCAGTGCTGCAGGTTATAGGCAGCAGAGGCCATATATAAAACTGGGACTCCTGACAACGGGGGATCTGCCGGTGACCCCCAGCTCTGAGGGATGTCTGAGACGTGGGCCAGAGACAGGAGGGCCATTATGACAAAATACAGAGACACGATCTATGGATACTAACCAGCCAGCCTTCTCCGGGCACCACTGTGTGAAGTGGCATGACCCAGTAGCCCCACACGGCCACCAGTGTCATGATTACTTTATGGAGACTCCAGGGCCACACAGACTGACAGCAGGACCCAGGCCACTAGCCAGCACCCGTCCCACCCATCTAAGACAGAGGCTGTTTAAGAGCTGTGCAGAGCCTGGCGGACCTCTACCCAGAGCGGCTCTGGGGCAGATTGGGACCCAACTGGAAGCATTTAAAAGAAAGAGCAATGTCGCAGTTATTCCTACGTGACCTGGATGCTGGCATCAGGGGACCACATTTGGGGAGCATGACCTTAGACAACCCACCTTAGATATCCCGGAAGCTGGATCCTCTGCCTGGAGCCTCACCTGCCTTTCAGCAGGGGAGACCTGGGTCTGGGCCCCGGGGGCCCCACAGGTCCATCCATGGTCTCCGTGGCAGTGGCAGGCTCCGGGAGATCTGGACGTCCTCCTGGCCCCGGGGTGTCGGGGCTGCGTGGCGAGAGAGCCCAAGCTCCCTGCAAGCCAGCAAATGAGCAGCCCTGCGCGGAGCTGCCCCCAGCCCCGGGCCTCCCAGACAGCCTTTCCTTCAGCTGTTGTTTTCTTCGCTGCCGCCTTCTCATCGCCTTGTACTGACAATAGTCGTAAATAACCGCAGTGCTGTAGAGAAATCATTTTAACAGCAGAGAGTCAAATAAATACATTAGACCTGACAGCTTAACTACGCGGAGTCCATTTGTATGTGGTGGCCACTGCTCCGCGCCAGGCATGAGCGCCGCGGCCACGAGGGGTCGCGCGAGGCCCGCGTTGCGCGAGTAGGGACTGCAACTTCTTCCTCGATCCCTACGCTCAGCTTGAGGGTGCGCGAGGGCGCCAGTCCTGCCTCCGTGTCCCGACCTGCAAACGGGCAGATGTCGGTTTTAACTCCACTGGGCTTCGTTCGGACCGGGATGCTAAGGCCCGTGCTTCCCATGTCAGCCCTGGGCGGGCAGCCAGAACAGACGTCCGCGCAAGGCCGCCCCTCCCCGGGCCTAGGCACTCGGGAGCCGCGCTTCCCGCGAAGTTTGTGCGTAGCTGCTGCAGCCTCTGCCGGGCTCCTCTGACTTGGTCTGCGGTGCAGGTGCTAACCCTGGATCCCTGGTTCCCAGGAGTGTTTATGTGGCTCTTTCCCTGCCAGACCGGGACCCTCCAGGACATCTGATTCTGGCGAAAGAGCAGCCATTGGGTCTCTAGGGGACCAGCACAGCTTTCTAGAGGAGAACTGAGACCAGAGGAACTGGGAGGGCTCTCACCTCCAGGCGTGGCCAGGGTTCCTGTCTGGAGCTCAAAGCTGCTGCAGCCTGGCCAGGGCTGGGGTGGCAGGGGTGGTACCCTCCTCCTTCCAGAGTCCTTGAAGGGCTGGGGCTCCCAGAGGATAGCAAACATGACCAAGGACTCCGATGCTCATCAGTGGGTTAGGTTTTCCTTTACAGATTTCCTAGACTTTTGCCAGCATAACCTGGGTCTTACTCCCTGGTAAAATAATAGGAGCCCTCAGGATGGTGGCTACAGGGGGGCCCTGTTGTCAGATGTTTGCTTAAAACCCATGTATGTCAAGCACATTTCACAGCTGTCTTTGACTCTGTGGTCCTGGGGTGACCATTTCCTGTTCTCTATAGGGGGTTTACAAGGCAGCAGGTCAGATGAAAGGAAATGTCTTCGGACTACACAGTTATTATATGTTGTGATGAATTTAAATGGAACTGTGGTCTTTTGGGGGCAGATTTGGTCTACTCATGTGACTGGTTCTTCAGGGGGCTTCTTTCTCTCTTGCTTTGAGGGGGACCTCAAAACTACCTCACCCAGGGTGGTATTTATATGTCTGCAGCCTTCGACCACCTACCTGTGAGCTGCAGGCCACGTTGGAGTGCACCTACCACTAGGCGCAGGAGCAGCACATGGGCTAAGGAGGTGGCCTCAGACCTAGCCTGTTCTGAGCAGGGCAATGTCCCATGGACACAACAGATTGCTCTGTTGTGGCTGCCTGCTGCTTGGTGTCAGTCTGAATTTGTCCCTGCTAGTCTGGCATTGAGACAGTGTCTGACACTGAAACAGTAAGAAGTCTGTCTTCCCTTGGGTTCCTGGACCATAAGATTCCGAGTGGAGATGTTCTTGGCAGCCATGTTTATGATGTTACGGAGGGGAACACAGAAGAAATGTCATACATGTGCTTATTGTTTGGTGGGGGGGTGTGCAAGAGAGATGGGACATTTGTGCCCATAATTACTGAATTTGTGACTCTGCAAGTCCCTGCTTCTGGGTGTTCTTGGAGCCTCACTGTTCTTGAGCTCCCTAAAAATACATTAGTACTTCTATAATTTCCCTTGAGTCTCACCCCAGGCCCTAAAATCCAAGCTCCAGGAATGTTATTGTAACATGTAATCAAAGGAGTGGGTTAACTGAAGCACAAGAAGCAACTACCAATAAGACCCTAGTCAATTTCCCAACTCCAACTCCAGCTTCATCAGAAGTTATCACTGCAAGAAACAGGTGAGGCTTTCCCCCCAGTGGTATATGCATTCTGCAGGATTCCTTTATCTCCTTCAACCTCTCACAAGATGTCTCCTTTCTTCCAAAGCTATCCCTGTAGTCAGGGTAGAGGGAAGAGCTACTGGTTCCCACAGTACTTGGGCTTCCTGGCTGCTATGGTATGAGCACCTTCCCTCTGCCAGGCCATTCCACCATGGAATTTCTTTCTGTCTTGGAGGCAGCTGACCACAGACTGAGCCCTCTGAAACTATGAGTCAAAATAGTATCTCCTGCTCTAAGTTTCATGTGTCAGCTATTTTGATGGGAAAATACAACTTCTTTTCTGCAACATATAGTGCAACACACACACACACACACCACACACACACACACACACACACTCCTGGCTACTTTCTTCTTACTGCTTCAGCCTCCTCCTGTTTTTGTTATGTTTTGTTTTGTTTGTCGTCTTGAGACAGGGTCTTGCTATGCAGTTCAGGCTGGCCTTGAGCTTACTTGTAGCCCAGGGTGGTCTCAAACTCACAACAACCCTCCTGCTTCAGCCTCTGGAGTGCTGTGATTACAGGTGGGAGCCACCATGCTCAGCTATCCTCTTCCTGTTGTTTGGCCCTAGCTCATACCTCAGTATCTTCCCAATTGTTCAAACTATTACACACAAACCCTCCTGCCAGCTCTTAGTGCCAGGAGTGGAAAAGAAAATATAAAAGAATAAAGAAGAGAGAGGAGAGAGGAGAGAGGAGAGAGGAGGTGAGAGAAAAAATAATGTGCAATTTCAATGTTTTGTTCATTGCCTTCAAAAGTTCCGGAGGCAGCAACCATACAATTTGTAGGTTTTGTATCATGTTTACTTCCTTGTGGGAGTTTCATGAATTGATGATGATAACACAGCACATTTCTTTTAAGTCCTTAGACATTCAGTCTTTATTGCTTTATAAAGTCTGCTTGGGGCACAGATGAAATGAAACCAGTGAGATTTTGTTCCGTCCGTTCGGTAAATTCCATTGCAGAATCTGTACCTGCTCTGACCCTTGCGTTCTGCGCTAACAAGTCCTGCTGCTCAAGGGCCCTGAAGCCAGCACTGGGAGGTCCAAGACAAAGGCGGTCGGGAGATGCAACAGTGTCATCCCAGAGGCTGCTGCACAGGAAGGAATCCCCCTAAGGACGATTCTAGCAAGGCAGTCATGGCTTTCTGAAACTGCACACTACAATTAAGATATTTTGAAAATTATGCAAAACACATTTTCCTTTGGTCTCATAAGAGAATGTATATAATATATAAATAGAAAGGTTTTATAGGATTCACCTACTGGATTTAATTATTGGAGAACAATGATTTTCCCCCACAGCTGAATAGCTGCACTAATAGGAATATTACACTGATGGACAAATTCATTCTCTTAGCCTCTATGTCCTCAGCTTTTATGTTGATTTTGTGAAATACAAATGCCTGTTGTTCATCTAGAAAATAGTGAATTCTGCAGCCTATCATTACCTGCCTACTCCAGGGCAGGCTCTGAACTTCAGGCCTGGGGAAAAGCCTTCAATTGTTAACAGAGGCAATCAGACTTTTCCAGACTGAGTTAGAAACCTATGAGACTGGCGAAGATAATCTCAGACAAGTGGATTTTCAGCTCTTTCCCCCACCTTCAGTCCTCCTGCAGCAACACCCCAACACACATGCTCCCATGTACACACCATTTGTTCTCTTCTTAAATGAGGTAATTTATTCCTCAAGTGCAAGGGTGACTTGACTCATGCTGGGTGTATGCAAATGACAAGATGCGGCTGGTTGCTTTTTGTGGAGTGAGAACAGGCTGGACTCCTGTGGTGTGAACCAAACATGGAAATACTGTGCCCGCAGTGGCCAGCCCAGCAGCTTTGGCCTTTCAGCTGCAGGCTCCCCATGGGGGAGCGGCTTTGGGTCCCAGAGACGCTGAGTTAAAGCCATGACTATCACTTGTTGAGTACCTTAAAATACTGCCTTGGCCTCCAAGATGGTGTGTAGCGCCTGTTTTCGTATGGAGTGGATGCAAATGGCTCAGCGGGACATCGTGTATGCATTGTTCATCATGATAATGAAGCTGCATTATGGCTGGGCTTAGCGTGTGTGTACATTCACTTGGCAAATAAGATCCTGCGTGCAAAAGAGCTTTACCCACCCTACAGTGCTTTGTAAACTACAAAACGCTGCAGACACGCAGTTTGCCATTATCAGGGTCGCGCTTGTGAATCCCTGAAGGGCAGCCATTGCAGCAGGCAGACCTGGAGTACCCTCGGATGGAGCAAGCTGGGCTCGAAATCAGAAATGAGCGTGAGATTTACTGATTTTATTATCGAGAATAAATGCTTGGGGACAGAGGGGGGATCGTTTATGACTGCAGTTAATATATTACTTGGAAAAGGCGTGACGTGTGGCCTGCCATCTAGTGGCAGGATAACAGACTTGCGATTCCCTGAAGCCGGGGAAAAGACCGGGATAGTGCCTGAGAAAGGCTGGTGCTGGAGCTGTCAAGAGACGTGGCTGGTGCAGGAGGGAGGGAGTGGCTGCCATCCTTGCCTCCTCCAGCCCAGGGGTCTGACCTGAGTCGGGCCCTGCCCAGGCTGTAACCGGAACCTCCACCGGGTGAATCACGAGAGTCTTGTGGGTGGGCGACGTTAAGTAAGAGTAACAGCAGAATCTGCCAGGATGCATAAGGTACTATTAAGAAGCACAAACAGCTCTAATGGCAGTGCCAGCCTGCTTTTCCCCACCCCCGCTCCTTTTTGAGCTCTGAGTAGTAAATATACAAAGGGCTGGAGAGGGAGAAGGAGGTGCCCAGGAGGTTGAGAACAAAATGCAAAACCCTCCCCTTTAACACTTCCTCCCAGAGAAGGCAGAATTTCTACTCCATCTTTGGGGGCACTGGCAGCTCCGGTGACGGAGGGCCACATTCAGGGACCTCTCTGTCCAGGCTGACGTATGCCACAGGTTCCTTGCCCTGCTGGCCACTGATGGCCAGGCACCGTGATGGGCCCCCACAGTCCACGTGAGCTTCCCAGGGAGCCGGGGTGGTCATTTTTGAATCAGCAGGAAGTGAATGTTTGGTCTTTGCTCCTGGATCTTGGCACAGAGCTTCTAAAACTTGTGATTTCCAGGACTAGAAGGGTGCTGGCAGCCTTTGTTATTTATAACTGCCTGTTACAGTGGGGCTGGCATGAAGCTAAGGAGATCTTGGAAGGGGCTGGTGGCCAGAGGACCAGCACAGCACCACTTCAAGGGTGGACCTGCATGGCTCATCCCTGGAGGGTGAGTGCAGTCCCCTAGTCGGCGATTCCATCATTGGTCCCTGCCACTTTGCAGAACCTCCAGGAAGACCCCAGGTACTGTGTTCAGGGGCTTTCAGGCTCAGGCCCTCATGTGCTGGGGGTGTAGTCTGACCCCACTAAGACAGAGACTTGCAGGTGGAATTTACCCATTGTGCTTGTTCATTTGTATGCTTTAGGACAGCTATGTTATTTTATTTTATCCATTTCATTTTATTTTGGGGACAGACCTATGTAGTAACGTTGGCCTGTAACTCGCTGGCCATGAGCTTGAGATCCTCCTGCTCAGACCCCTGGGCGCTAGGATTACTGGTGTGCCAGCCAGTGTATTTCCTGGGTGTAGGGAGACATTCTAGCAACTTGTCAAATCTGAGGAGGGGGATGTGGGACTGACTCCCCTTCAGTGTCTTGTTGAGTAAAGCACAGGTGGCACCCCTGGGCTTGCTGTTGGCATCTCATATGGGGGCTGTGAGGAAATGAACCCTAACAAGCGGTGTCTACTCACTCCTGGTGCTGTCCATGGTCCATGGTTAAGTGGCACCCATGTGGGCATCAGGAGAGTAGAGACCAGTGTGGAAAAGGAAGCCCCATGTCCAGTGTTGGAAGGGCTACAGTAAAAGCAGTTCACCAGCAAAAGTCAAAAAGAACAACAAGAGGCCAAGGAGGTAGCTCAGCTGTCTAAGCTTGTGCCTGGCAAGCACAAGGACCCAGGTTTGATCCCTGTCACCACATGCCATGCCAGTCCTATGCCAAGCCAGCCATTGAAACCATGTGTGGTGGTGCACACCTATAATCCCAGCACTGGGCAGGCAGGGACAGGAGGATCACTACAAGTCAAGCTGTGTTTCGAGACCCTATGCCAAAAAAGTAGATGCAGCATCTGCTTAAATATTTAAACCTTCATTAACATTAATAATTTAAGCAGTAGATTAAGTGACTAGAAGTAACTGATAAGCAGTAGCGCCTCAGAGCACTTCTGTGCTCTAGGCCCTCCCGATGCACCACCTCGGGTGAGTGTAAGGGTGACTCCTCCATCAGGTTGGGGAAGCTCTGAGCCCATTTTATGGCCTGAGAAACAGAGGACGGAGAGGCTAAAATATTGGGACGCAAGATCCATGCCTAGGATGTACATGAGGAGACTCCTGCACCCTGGAGACTTTGTCTAGCGCCTACTGTCAATAGAAATTTCACAGCTGCTTCTTCCAGAGCTGAAGTTGTTCTGTGGGGCTGACTCCCAGATCCTAGCCCTTTCTCATTGGTTGTATCAAGATCATTCAAAAAACTGAGCCAAACCAAAATCAAATTTAACCCAAAATAAGCAAAAAAAAAAAAAAAAAAGTTATGAGACCCCTACACACACCACGGTGCACTAAAGGTTACTATGAAAAGTGCCCCATCTGTCTCTTAAGCCCAGCCCTGTAGGGTACCCACCCCTGGGCTTCTGCAGGCCTCCTGGAAGGAGAGGGGGAGGGGAGGAGGAGAGGGCTTGGGCAGGTGATCTGGAGGCCTGGAGGAGGAGCCTGATAAGCACTGCTTTCTCCTAGGGCAGGGTGATCAGAAACTACCAGGTCTCCTTTTATGAAGGGAGCACACAACTTGCGCATCCATTTTTTCAATTTTCAAAAATTAAAACATCAAGGGGTGATGCACACAAGCCAGCTCCTGTGTGTGTGTGTGTGTGTGTGTGTGTGTGTGTAGTGTGTCTGTCTGTCTGTCTCCACTCCCCCCAACACAAATAAACATAATTACAGTTTAGGCCACAGATTAGAAGGTTCTTGTGCAGCCCTTCCCAACAGATGGCAGGGGTGAGTGGCCCAGGGGGTGGCTTCCCTGGTCCTCTGGGTTCCTGGCCCTGGGAACTCTAGGGAAGGTAGACAGCAGCGAGGGATGCCCACAAGGAGGATGGCCATAGTGGACCTCAGCAAGGGGTGGCTGAAAGGCCACTCCTCCCCCAGAGTGTGATCCCCACTACAACCGTTTGAGGCTCAGAAATGACTGGCACCTTCCCCTCTGTGCTGCTGGAGGTGGACTCACCATCACTCGAGGAGCTGGGGTCTGTATGTAGCTCAGCTTTGCTTTCCATGAAAGTGAAAACGTTTATCTGGCCAAATGAAGCCACTCCAGACTGTTCTCAAAGCAAATGTCCTTTAGCTATTTTGTGTCTGATGTTTGTCTTCCTGTGTATTCTCTCTTATCTGGGGACTTTGTGGATTTTCTAAAAAATCAATACAAGAGCCTGAAAGGAAGTTAACACAAGCTAGCCATATAAGCTACATTAAATAGGGAGAGAGGAGGGGGAGATAGTGGGGATAGGGAGAGAAAAGACTCCATTACCAGTGAAAATCTGTGTGCCCAGCCTTGGGTTCTGTGTTAAGAGGACATCAAAAAATAAAGGCAAGTTATCAAGGATGTCATAAGTGTTCATTTGACCACCCACACGGCTGAAGGCCCAAAGCATGGACTCTAGTACAGATTTAAACCGTTTTAAATCTTAGCCTTTGTCCTCAATTACTGATGCTGATTTACTTTTATACTCTGAATCTTTTTTTTTCTCTTTGGTAAACTGAGGCAAGAAATATCTTTCATGCTGGCAGTGTAGCTCAGTGGTAGAGCACTTGCCTTTCAGGCAAAAGGCTTTGGATTTAATCCCCAGTAGGACAAAAACAGACAAACAGGAAATGTCTTGCTTGTTCACGATAGTGAGGTGCAGTTACATGAGGTCCACTAGCACATCCAACACAACAAGCTCCAATAAGCGACATGGCAAATAAGCGCTTATAAGTGTTGGCACAGTTTGACTTTGTGGAAGTAAAAGCTTGTACAAGTAATATACTATTACAGATAAGTACAAAGATAATAATCAGCTGGGAGGCTATTCTCAATTGGTTTCACAAGGCTTATTTCCCAAATAAATAAATAAATGTCTCCTACAATTTAATAATAAAGTCATAATTTATTTTCAGTAGCTTGGCTCAGTACAAAACTGTATAGAGGACATGAA
>NDGM011252833.1:4738-16711 GCA_002564305.1 Octomys mimax | reverse complement strand
GGAGTGCCCGGGGTTCTACCTGTGCAAATATTTGGATCCAGTCACTAAAAGCTGCCTCCTCTTTTTCCCGGATACTATAATAGGCACTGTTCTTCTGATCAAGAAAGCTGACAAGCTCACCTGAGGCCAAGATCTAACCAACTAGGTGCTACATGCTGTATTGGACCTCATAATAGACACCCAGGTAGATGCTGAGTACACCCTGTTTATAGATGGAAGTAGCTCTGCTAGGAATGGAGCCCAGCATATCTAATGAGGGTTACATATGTTGTGGTCACCTTACCAAGAGGTAAGCTAATTCAAGGATTTGTAGGAAGTGATAAATGTTCTACAACTTGTAAGGCTGTGTAAATGAGTTATTTAATCCAAGGAATCCAAGTTTCATAGGTGATGGTTATGAATTATCGATGGAAGAATGTGACTGAAAGTGAGGTGTCTCTCAATATTCCTAGAGCCTCCAACCACCTCTGTAACAGGAAGCAGTTTTTCCATGATGTTTGAGTTGTTGCAATACTGCAATAAATATTACAAATTTCAGTCTGCATAATGATTGCATTTGGCTCTTGGGCAATATAAAAAAATAGCTGACTTTAGCCTTTTTTTAAAAGTCTATCTCAAATTGGTTTCAAATTTCTATTTTCCTTACAATTGCTGTTTAACTAATTACATTAAATTTGGCAGTGTTATTTGCCAAAACCATTTTACTAAGCTCACAGACTCTGACATCAGAAAGTCAGACAGGGCACACACACTGCAAGCAGTTTGACTCTCCTACACATAGGGGGCCGCCACAATGGGAAGATTCAAAGACTGAGCGGGAATCCACAGAGCTGGAGTCATCTGGAGACTTCACCACTCTCCTGCTGGATTCTGTGCCTACATCTAACCTAAACGGGGCTTGAGCTAATGCACACCACAGCAATCTCAGTGTAGGCAAGCTTTACACAGTCACTTAATGCTCCAAGCAAGAATACTTCAGAAAACACCTGAGAAACAGCACCGCCTTTTCACATCTCAGCTCACAATGTGCGTGGTTTTGCTCCTTTCCTCTGCTGCTTGACTGTCACAGTCACAGAGGAGGAGACGTAGAGACCACTTCTTGATAGGAATAATCTCAGAATTTTGTGGCCAGTCGTTAAAAAAAAAAAACAAACTCTACTTTGGAGTGTAAGAGAAAGAACAATATCATGTCTCTTGGGATGCAGAGGTGAGAAATAGGCAGAAACAGCAAAAGGCTCCAGAGCTCCGAGCACCACAAGTAACAATGCACAAGTTGTAACCAGGCAAGGTTGGGGCTGAGAAAGCTCGAGAAGTCTGTGGGAGCAGAGGGGAGCACGAAGACATTCAGTAGGGATGAGTGGCAAGGAAAATAAGAAAATACGTTAGAAAGTAATATTACCCATAATCCAAATAACCATAAGTAATCAGAGTTTACATTTCAGTGGGTTCCTCTTAGTATTGTAGCTATACTATGTGAATGATATTTTTATGATCACTTGTAAATCGTGTGCATAGATCTGTGAGACCATAAATTGACATTGTGGTTGTACAGACAACCAGTTTTCTGTCACAACTTCCAACTCAACAATTAGCTTACTTCTCACTGGCTTTACTCTCTGAAGGGATTTGTGCTTCATCTATACTTTCTTCCGTGAAATCAAGTAAATTTGTCTTAATAGAGATCTCTCATTCCACTGCAAGAAACCTGCCATTGAAATTTTGTAGTTATGGTTCAAAACTACAACCTATTGGGAAAGGACTTTCCAGTTCACAAAAATAGAAAGTCACAGTGTCAGGCACCTTTCTTGTTGCCAGGACAAAATACAATATGTGACAAGTACAAATTAAAAGAAGAAAGTTTGTTGTAGCACATAGTTTGTAGAAGTTTCAATTTATAGTTGGCTGGCTCTCAGGAAGGATGCCATGGCCGAAGGAAATGTCAGGGAAGAAACAGTCTATGGAAGGACAGGCAGAGAGGAGCCGGAGGGAAACAAGCCTCCCTTCACTTCAATCCCAACTTACAAGACTCTTGGGCGGTGCCACCCACACTCAACGTGAGCCTTCCCTCTGTCCGTACTTCAAGGTATACCAAACTAACCAGTGAACTAATTTAGTACCACACTCACTTAATTCCAGCATCACACACTCTAGATTTAGCCAGTTCTGAAAAGCTCCACCTATGAGTACATGAGGGTTTGGGGGAACAACCAGATACAAGCCATAATACATTGAGTATGTGTGTCCATAGATCTAAGAGACAAAACCTCAAATACAACAAAGCTTCCACTCTATAAACCAGACCCTGCCATCTTCCACCAAGTTACAGCCCTAGTAAAATAAGAGCAGCAGCAGAGAAGCCCAGGAAAATTTGATACCAACACAATAACCATTAATCATCCCCTACAGAAGTATTAAGATGGTCCTAAATTGCCCACTTGGCAACATAAGGTCACTTCTGTGTTTCTCCTTGGGACAAATACCTAGAATCCATGTAACATATTCCTATTGTCCAAGTGGTAGTTTCACCTACTAGTATCTAATTATTACAAGATAGAGCAGCTGAACTAACAGCCTCCTGAGCTCCTGTGACTGCTACTGAGACCCATATTGGATTCCTAGCTCCAGCCTCCAAAATCAGGGGCTTTCTGCAGAACAACTTGTTTAGAACAGAATTCTTTTTGAGTTGCGTTGCTGGAAAAACTTTAGCTGAGAATTTGGTTTACTGAAAAGATTAGAAGAGCTTAAGAGCAGGAAGTGAAACCACATATAGTAAAATCTGGGACTGGAATTTTTCTGCGAAAGTTCCAAAAGACAAGAAGACATTGCTAATACAGTTTAGTTTGATAAATGAACAATGCAATGCAATACAAAAATATCACATGACCTGATGATTCTCCCCCCTCACTCTGTCTCTCTGTCTCTCTGTCTCTCTGTCTCTCTGTCTGTCTGTCTGTCTGTCTGTCTGTCTCTCTCTCTCTCTCTTCCCCACTTCCATGGGATTATGGGAGGTCTTCTCCCAACAGAAAGAGGTTAGGGAAGAGATCTCTACAGAGAAGAAGAACAAGGCAAAAGACTCAACTCATGTAAAATTAGATTAGGGAGCTGTGTAAAATGTGGAAAAGGCACTGGATTTAGGAAGTTAAAATGTTGTGCAGAGTCTTTGAAAGTCTCTTAACAGGTTTTCCAGAGCATGGTTGACCATGTGATTGATAGAGTGCTGAATCATGTCAACTGGGTGTACTGTGTGTGTCTTATCCTATAACTCACTTTGCTATAATGGGAGGATGCGCAGGATGCAGTCCTTTAATATGCATTAAACCTTTAGTGGGTTCCAGGTGAAGAAAGCTTTCTGTAGATCTTGCAGCAGGATGGCAGAACTGTGCCCTATTTTCAGAGTTTGTAGCACAGCCTCAGGGGTTTCTGGTTTTCTTATCCTAGCCTGCAGATAGTGGGCCTTAGGACACAAGTGGGGGAGGGGAAGACAGCTGATCCTTATTGCCCAGGTGAGTGGAGGGAAGAGGTCCATCAGCCCCAGTTGTAATATCTATATTTTAATGGTCTTCTCATTTGTACCTTTCAAAACTCCCTTTTTGAAATTATCTTCATAAAAGTCATAATCAGTATATGTTATCGTAGGTAAGATAACATATTATCTTATCTATACTTGGGGACATTTATTCAACACAGATGAATTTTGTCCAGTTTCTGCTTCTCATCAGTTACCATGGAAACAATGAGGATGTAGTGTAAACATGGGACCCCCAAATCTCTACCTTTATTCTTTATAAATAGGCAAACAACTTCATTTATGACAGTTTTATGTGCTGAGGAGAGAATAACTGAACAGATTGGAACTATTTTACTTTTCATTATTATTTTAATTTTGCAAATAATTATGGAGCACAATGGTATATATTATATAATATATGATAATCAAATAAGGTGCTGAATATTTCTTTCTTATGTATTTTATACAGGGTCTGCAGAGTCTCACTATGTAGATCTGACTCGTAGTGATTCTCATATTTTCAGCTTCCCAAGAGCTGGGATTACAGGTGCCTGTCACCACACCAAGTCTCAATCACAGTTTCAGCATGCTCCAGTGGTGGGACCAGCACAGCACACTGGAGATTGAACCCAGCTGCTGAGCTCTGCCTAAGCAGGCGCTTTAGTCTGCTGAGCTATCTGGCCGGCCCTGATGGTGAATACTTCTATACCCTACATTAAAAAAAAATTTGACTAACAAATAGTACAGTAATTGAATGTATTTATGAAGTACAATGTGATATTTCAAAGTATATATTCAATACATATTGATCAAAACTGGATAATTAATGTTTCCTCTAGGTTAATTAATATATCATTAGTTTGCAGTTTTCTTCTCTTCTAGTTATTCAATAAACATGTAAATATAAAGAATTGAAAAAAATTAGAACCATAAATTCAAATTCAAAGATCCAATAAAAAATGGGCTTCTGAGATATACACACACCTCCCAGACAAAGAAATAAAAATGGCCAATAAATACATAAAAAAATTTTCAATATCACTACTCATTTTGACAGATGCAAATTAAAGCAACACTGAGATTCCATCATCTCAGAAAGAATGGTGATGATCATAAAATCAACCAATAACAAATGTTGAGGGGCTTTGGGGGAAAAAAGGAACTCTTTTTCACTGTCAGTGGGAGTATACACTAGTGCAAGTACTGTAGAAATCAGGGTGGAGATTCCTCAAAAATCTATGATTAGTGGTCCCATTCCAACCAGCTATCCCACTTCTGGGTATCTTCTCAGAATAATTAAAAACATCAAGCTATAGCAATATATGTGTACCTATGTTTACAGCATAGGTAATTTGTGATAGCTAGATCTTGGAAACAACCCAAATGCCCATCCACTGAGGAACATATTAAGAAGATGGGGTCTTTTTATACAATGGAGTACTGTTTAGACATAAAGCATAAATGACAGATTTATAGGCAAATGGATGTAACTTGAGACCATAATCAAGTGAAATAAATCAGATTCACTTGTGTAAACACCATATTGTCTTTCTAGTGTGAGAAACTGAGAGTAAATGCATTTTAAAATGGACAGTAGATATTGTGAAATGGGAAGAAATTGTTCAAATGCAAGGAGAAAAGACAGTAGGGAAAAGGGAAAACATGCAAGTCATGGGCTGGGAAGATGGCTCAGTAGAATAAGCGCTTGCCTGGCAAGTGCAAGGGCCTGAGTTCAATCCCTGGTTCCTCCAAAAAAAAGAAAAGAACATCAGTTATACAACGTCTTTTAGGTCATTAAAATGGAAGGTTTCTTCTAATTTTGATTGGAGAATAATTTATGCACATAGCTTACACCTAAGCAACTGCTTTAAGAAGACAACATGTAATGCATTAACTATTGTTATTCTCCTATTATTTTGTTATGAAATTTAATTTTACCTTTTCTATAAAATAAAAAACAAAAATAAATATGCAAAGACTGTACTGTAGAATACTAGAACTTACTACTTCTAACTGTATTTTGGTGTCAGTTAAGCAACTTCATTCTACTTTCATCCCTTGCCATATTCATCTTCTAGCAATCATCACTCCATATTCAGACCAACTTTGGGGGACATACACATTTGCCACTTCTGGGCATATACCTAAAGGAAACATCAGCATATCAAAGAAATCAGCATACTGTATAGAATCAGATATAGATATAGATATATCTCCAGCTATTAAAAATGATGTATTATGATTTGCTACAAAATGGGTAGAGCTCACATAGTTGTAGCATAAGAACATCCATAGGGATGAGGAACAGGCAGAATCCTGAACCCTTCCTTTCTACTCATTAAATATATGATTTGTGTTTTTTTCTGAGATAGTCAGGAACTTAAAAGCTCCTTTCATCATGATCTGTGATGCTTAGGTTTACAGATGCCTGATGGAATACTAATAGCAGAACAAACTTGACCTTCATTTTGTACCCTTTTTACTATAAATCTTAGGTCAGGTCTCTTTTCAGTTCAACATAGGGGAATAGCCGCCATTTAAGAGATGTTTATTTAGGAACTGGCCAGAAAGGATCGGTTAATCTCACATTTGCATGATCTCATCTCCTTTCATGAGTGATGACACCAAGATAAGAGGTCTTCAGGGACATTCACCTGCACCAAGAAGTCTCTAGCCATTGTCCTAAAGTTGTGATAACTTGGACACCAGCAGAGGGAGCACCCCTCATGACCCAGGGCACTGCCGGAAGATGATTCTTACTGGAAATGGAACCATCTCAGCCACGAGACTATCAGGGCTACAGCACCAGGGCTGAGATAATGATTAACTAGATCGAGACTGTCTCCATAATTTTTTCTGTCATTGCTGTGACAAAATACTCAATACCCAAAATTAAGGAAGGAAAGGTTTGTTTAGCTCACAGCAGAGGTTTCAGTCCACATTTGGCTGGCTCCAAGGCAGAGTCCCACTTGGCAGCAGGAAGCATTTCATGGCAGCAGAAAAAAGCAAAGAGCAAAGGGGAGGAGCAGCTGCCTCTTTTGGCAGTTAGCAAGCTCTCTCCCTTTCTCATATTATATTCAGGATATCTGTTCCAGGATAGGTGTATCACTCACACCCATAATCCCAGCAGCACTCACACCCATAATCCTCACATTGGATTATGAATTAATCACAACCTCTAGAATTCCACCCCATGACTGCGCGAGACTTTGGGGGGGATCAACTCGACACAAACCATAACACAGACCTCCCAGCTTTGCAGCTGAGCCAGTTCTAAACCTCTGATCAGTGCTTCCGCTCTACCTTCTGAAGCTGGAGTTCTTTCCTATCTTTACTTTGAATTTTCAATTAAACTTCATTTTTTCCATAAATTTATGCTTTAGTTTTAATTTCCATTTCTGGTAAAGCAAGGACCTATGCTATGCAGAAACAGAACTAGAGGACTTTGTGTTGAAAGAAATGTTAGACACAGAAGACAAATTCTTACTGTTCCCTCTCATATGTGTCTGAAAACATTGTAGATGGAGGGGCCATGGTACCTCTCTGAGGAGGTGACTTTTGAAGAAGTAAGTTATCTTAAAACATGGGAAAAATAAACCAGAGCCCTTTAGAGGAACAAAGCTTGCTAGTGCATGGAAGTAAAAGGAAAGCCACTGAAACTTTCAAAGGGGATTAACTCAATTTGATACAACACTGAAGTGACTTTGAGATAAATCAGTGAGCGTGGTGAATCTTTCAAGTGAGTCAAGAGTTTCTGGAATAAACTGGTTTTTGCCGTTCAGGGAGTGCAGGTGGATACACTTGTAAAAGATGATTTTTAAATCTGCACTTGCAAAAGAGACTGATTTTCGCTGCGTTACTTTGGGCTGGGTGCTTGATCTTCCCATCCACGCCACTTTGGAGGAGCTCAGATCTTCACCATGGAGCTCCAGTCTTCACAGTCAGCATGGAAGGAAGAGAGAGAGAGGCTTGATAGAAGCTGCAGCTGCTCCTCCTCCGCTGTTCTTCATTGTTTTCTGCCGCCATGAACTGCGTCTTCTTTGGAGCCAGCAGAGTATGGACTGAAACCTCCACTGTGAGCTAAATAAACCTTTCCTTCCTTCATTTTGAGTGTAAGGTATTTTTCCCAGAAATGAGTGAAAGGTAACTGAGACAGAAGGGATTGGTCTGAATGTTCTGGTCACCCCTATGGATGTCTGATGCCTGTCTAGACTTACTGGAGTAGGTGGATCTTGTCACAGTATAATGTCAAGTTGTTGTCTTGTATATAAATGTATTTTTCTCCCTTCCTTCTTTCTTTCTCCTTTCATTCATCCCAGTTGTTCCTTCCCTTTGAATAGTTTCTTTCCTTTTCACTGTATCTAGTATACCTTTCAGATTTTATTTACTCTGAGAATCTTGCGCTTGGGAAACAATACAATGTTTGCACATGTGGGTCTGAGAATATTTGAGTGTAGTTTGATTGAGCTGACAGCTATGCACTAGGGGCCAGTGAGAATTCTTCTGTGTTTCACGTATAGTTACTACAGTATATCCTGTCTTTGTTGTCCTAGTTTTCATGAAGGAACAGCCATCCTGAAAGAGCAGGTTTTAGTTTCAAATCAGGTTTGGTTTCATATCAGGTTTCAAATTAGGTTTGGTAAGGAGTATGTATAACAAATCTTATCTGGCTGTGTACCATGGGAAATTACATGTCTGCCGTCATGGTTTTCAGCTTCAATCTCCTCTGCTGGTAGAAAAAAAAGCAAGGTACGAGGAGGAACGTGTCTTTACTTGGGTGGCTGGCCCTTCTAGGAGTAGACACTGATATTTGAGAAGCCATTTGTCGATAGCCATAAGCACCCTTTGGAGGAAAGATGTCCTGCCATGTCATGAGGCATGTATACACTGAGATCTTCACCTAAGGTCAGTCTGGATGCTTCTGACACCAAAACAGCTGTGGCAGTCATAGCCCTAAGGCACAAAGGTCATTCTTTGGTATTGTATCTAGTTTATGACTCAGATACCCTATAAGTTCTTGGGAAGGTCCTGATCCTATATGAAAACTCCCAAGGCCACAACCAGCCTTTCATCAACATATACATTGAAATGATGTCCTGTCAGGAGACTCAGTGCTGGGGCATTGGGAAAGCCTCAAAGTTCTGAAATGCATTTTGTGAGTTGAGTTTCCAAGTTAAAATATGTGTACTTGCCTTTTGGGCTTCCTTTACCAGTTGGTAGAGAGATTGAGGGATCTCACCATACCTTGCTGTCCATACCTTGCTATCCAAAGGCAGTAAAAGCTTGTGGTTTTTAAGAATCTTCTTAGTTCTTCTAGAGTCTTGGGCTGCAGGGAGGAATGTATCAGTTTAATTATTTTTTCCCTGAGTTTTCAGTTACAAAGATATGATGAGACTCACATATTTTACCTAAAGGCTACGAAGGTGCACCCTAGACCTAGAGACCTTATAACCTTGGTCTTCGAGAAAATTCAGTTATGTAGAACTACGACTTGGGAAAATTCAAAACACGCTAAGTCATGGAAGAGCACTTGTCTGGAATGATGAGGACTGTCCCTGAATCTTTGATGTAGCACAGTCCAAGCAGAGCACTCAACTGAGAGGCTTGGTCATGAGGATGTTCAAACACAAAAAGAAATTGGGAATATAAATGTAAAGAAATACAAAAGATGGCTTCCTTGAAATTTAAAACTGAAAGCAAACTAGCATTTTCAGTGAACTGAGAAAACAGCACGGAAAGGTTGGGGACCATCAGGTGGGTAGAGCACTCCTGCCTCATTTACCAATCTAAGATCCTGTATCACCCTGCATCACTGCCACCTTTCACTGAGTTTTGGGACTCCCAGGATGGTAGTGCTGCAAGGGCTGTTTCAAGGTATAAGTAAAACTTGTGGCCTTAGATTATTGATTATAGGAATAGTCATATTTTAACCTCATGCCGTGGAGGATATTGTGTATGCTGAGGAAAAATAGTGAGGTCTATAAGAAGTATTTACACAAGATTAGCTCTTACTGGTCTTTCAATTTTATCTTTCATTGTCCATGATTCAGGATTTAGTTTTGTCTCACAAAAGGAGGCAACATACCTAACTTGGGTGCATTATATCATAGCATTCAAACAAGATATCTTTCCCCCAAAGGGGAACTTGACTTTCAGATATGATTAAAAAGGAATGGAAAAATAGAAAGCCATCCCAGATACAGCCTAAAGGTTTGATAGTGTACTACTTCCTGCTGAGTGACTTATTTCACTGAGGTATTATAGAAGGAAGCCTGAGATTGAAAAGAAGGACCAAAAGACCAGATCCATTGTTCAGAAATAGGCTAGGTTGCATTTCTTTCTATAGCCAGGATCTCCTCAGCTCTCTTTGTGGAACTGACAGCCAAGTCAGAGGGAAAGGA
Source organism: Octomys mimax (assembly GCA_002564305.1). Classification (NCBI taxonomy): domain Eukaryota; kingdom Metazoa; phylum Chordata; class Mammalia; order Rodentia; family Octodontidae; genus Octomys; species Octomys mimax. The sequence continues at coordinate 6,802 of NDGM011252833.1, read as the reverse complement.
TAAAGACTGCCCCAGAGTCCTTCATTGTTGATAGTATGATAGGACCTTGGTTTTATGGGGCAGTCTGACTTATGGATATTAATGCAACCAAGGCCCTAGGGGTCCTCTGGCCCCTAAGGTCTTACCTCCATCCAGTAAAAATGGCCTAGTTTTTCACAATTGTAGCAAGTGGATTTAGTCATTGAGCTATTCTTGATGTTCTGAGAATCAGACTCAGAGTTTCCTCTTGTGAAGGCAACAAGCAAGGCAGACGTTCTTCTAGTCTCTTTGTTTTCTCTCCTTGACCTTTCCCCATCTTTATTGCAAAACACTGAGGCAAGAACTCTCACTTAGAACACTGAGTGAGCTATTGAGAGCAAAAGCCATGTTTTGTAGCTTTTTCTCAATAGTTGTGGCAGACTATGTAATAAAGTTTTCCTGAAGAATAATCTGCTTTACTGAATCAGAAGTCAGAGACATACACTTTATCAAGGCTTCTTATAAATGATCCAAGAATGCAGAGGTTCTCTCTTCTTTTCCTAATTAATAGTTGAGAAATTAAAATAATTAAAGAGTTTAGTCCTCATCTTTCTTAGGCCTTCAATGGTACAAGTTTGAAAATATATCTTATTCCAATCTCCCTTCTGGTTGATGGACCAGTAGGGATCTTGCATAGGGAGTGCCTGGATTCCTGTAGGAGAGTCCCTCTTGCTGCCTCACTTCTGGTATTTTGAAATGAACAATATGATATTTATCTCTGTTATGGCTAATACATAGGTGTTTCACCAACACATGTTTACCTCATGTGTGGGCTGGGGAGACAGCTCAGTGGCTTAAGTGCCTGTCTGGCAAGCACAAGGTTCTGAGTTCGATCCCTGGTTAAAAAACAAACAAAACAACAACAAAAAAGCACTCATGTGCTCATCAGTGTGGCTTTTTAGAGCTGGCTAGATCTAGGTAAACAGAATATGGATTGGGGATATGCAGTCAAATGCTCTACCACTGAGCTATACCCCCTCTTGGATTGGGAATATGGATTAGGAGGGTACAATAACTAAATCAGTCCATGGATGATCTGAGTGTGGCTGGGTGAACTTACTGAAAAGGAACACTCTATCCTGGATGGAACATAAATGGGAAGAAGGCAGGCCGTTGTGTGCTGTTGCCCTTGTTTTCCTGCCCTGCCATGTACTGTTTCTCTGCTGCCACGCCACCCTGCCTTGGAGCCAGTTAACTACGGAGTGAAACCTCTACAAGCTGTGTGCTAAAATAAACCTTTCCCCTTGAGTATTTTGCCCCAACAATGAGAGGGTGACTAAGATAATCTTCAACTGTAATAACAGCCTGTAGTGATTTTTGTTTCTCATTAGAAGTAAATGTTTGGAGCTGGGGAGATAGCTCAGCAGGTTTAGTGCCTGCCTGGCAAGCACAAGGACCTGGGTTGGATCCCTGGTACTGCATGCCATGCCAACTGTACCAGCCACTGAAACCAGGCATGGTAGAACATGCCTGTAATCCTAGCACTGGGTAAGTTGAGACAGGAGGATCACTATGAGTCCAAGTTATTTATGGAGACACTGTACCAAATAAATAAATAAAAGGATTTAGAAAGAGTAAATGTTTGATTAAGAAGCAACATTACCCCTTTCCAATCTACTTCGTAGGTCAGAGGGAATCTACTAAAGATGTTAATTTAGATAATCTCAAGGATTATCTAAAAACTTTCCCAGATCTTGTTTGATCTGTTTGAGGTCACTAAGAGCAGAGAACACAAGGACAATAGTAGGAATGAATTATCCAACCACCTCTGTTATGGTTTGTGTATCGATGTCTCCCCAAAGCCTCAGGCAGTCATGGGGTGGCTGGGCTTCTGGAGTTTGTAATTGATTCTTGCTCCAATGCTGGGATTGCAGGTGTGGGTGCTACACCTGCCCTGGGGTGGGTGTAGGAGTGCATTACAGTGTAAGGAGGGAGAGAGGCTAGCTAGCTGCCTGAGCTGCTGCCCTTCTCTTTGCTCGCTGGTCTTTGCTGCCACCATGAAAGGTTGCTCTCTGCCATGTGCCGCTCTGCCTTGGAGCCAGCTGA
>NDGM011252831.1:0-19477 GCA_002564305.1 Octomys mimax | reverse complement strand
AATAAGCGCTTCCCTGGCAAGTGCAAGGGCCTGAGTTCAATCCCTGGTTCTGCAAAAAACAAACAAAAAACCAAAAAAACCACCACCAACACCAACAACAAACAACAAAAAACAAGCAGGTGCCACAATATATTTTGGTTCAATTAGGCACAAGTAATTTGGTTGCATAAAATTGCCATAATACAAATATAATCTTATTCAAGTAAATATACTTAATATAGCAACTTTAATTTTTCTGAAGCTTTAGGCTTTGACTTCTCTAGTGCAAACCAAATCATAAACAAAGTAATAAGTGATAGAGGCACCACCTGGGGAGATAGCCCAGTGGTCTAAGCACCTGTCTGGCAAGTGCAAGGATCCGGGTTCAGTCCTAAGGATCTGGGGCTCTCCTTGCCGGCTCTGAACCCGGGTGTGGTGGCACACTCTTATAATCCCAGCACTGGGGAGGCTGGGACAAGAGACAAAATCACTAAGAGACAAGAGGATCCTGCGTAGTGAGACTCTGTGCCAAATAAATACATAAAGAAAAGATTAAAGAAAACATTAAAAAAAAGAAAGAAGCAGCAAAAATATTCCTCAGGTGAAACAAATTCATAAAAAGACAATAAATGGTATAAATGGATGTACGTTGTCAGAAAAGAAGACAATGAAAAGATGTTGTTTATTGTTATTTAAATTGAAAGGGCTGCATTAGAACAGATCTAAAGCAGAATGAAGCCTGTACAGCAAAACTTATTTTAGGGTGAGTGCATTTTTAGTTCTGAGCCTTTTGATTTAATTGAATATGAAAGCTTTTAGAATATGGATTTAAAGAAAAATGTTTGCACCAAACATTTGTAGGATTTGATGAGGAAATGATTAAAGAAAAAGATTTACATTGTATCAAGTAATCATAGATTAGTATGATTATGCTAATCTATAAAAAGTAGGCCAAATTTAAGAAAAGAGAAATTACATTAGCTAGGAAAGTCGATGCTGATGAAAATACTCAAGTTGGTTTTTCACTAGAAGTTGTCCAAAATACCTCAGGATTTACTTTTAAGAAAATTGATATAGTAATGGAATATTAGTAACATAATGTCATGATATTTTTTCTTAGAACCTATATTCTGTAAGAGAAGTGCTTTTTTTCATAGGACAAAGAACTGACCTGATGTTTTGGTTTGTCTTTATGACTGAGCTGGATATCGGATATTTAGATTTAGTCCTCCTAGGTGTGTGTGTGTGTGTGTGTGTGTGTGTGTGTGTGCACTTCTCCACACGCATGCGCACATGGGAGGGTCAGGAGGCAGTAAAAATGTAATGGAATGTACCTAAGTTGCTATGGATAAAATGGGGGATTATTGAAAAGCATGGTACCACTAGTCCAAATGGGCAATCCAAGCACATCTATTTGCAGAGAGTTGAGTAACAGTGAGGGTGGACCTTGTGGTTTCTCTCGAAAGTTAATCCCACTGCATTCTTGGTGCCTGTTACAGACCCAATAGAGAGCAAGTATTGAATAATTCTTTCATGGAATTTCATGGAATTGATTAATCACAGGTTTGACTTCATTAGAGTGTTTTTAACTGTCATTTTCTTCTTCAACAAATATTAAGCCTGTTTAGATTTTACGGAGGGAGGGTAGGAGAGAGAGGAGAGAGATTAAATACATTTTGAGAGATACTAGTTTGAGAGATACTAGCAAATGAACCCATGAAAGAGCACATGAAAACACAGTGAGGAAAATCCTCTACAAAACAGAAATCATGCTAAATAAAAACTGCCCTTGTCTGGAAATCACAAAAGGGTTTTTAGTACGTGATGACAGAGCTAACATGGGAAAGATGAAGGCAAGCTACATTGGTGGAAGGGAAAGACGACCTGCTGGAAAGGGCTGCTCAGGAGGGAGAAAACTGTAGCAAGGCAGGGTGTGGCACAGTGAAGGAAATAAAGAGACATGTGGCTTAGGCTGTTCAGAGCCATGTCCTACAGGGCATAAGAAGCCACATTAAAGAGGGTACAAAATCATTAATAGTATGAGAAGCCACAGAGGAGAAAAGGCCATAGAGCAGTGTCGCTCAGCATGAGGCATGGTACGTGATACTTTCCAGTGGCCTCAGACACCTGTGTATGGAAAGCTGTCATTTGGGCCTATACAATTTGAAAAGAACCAGGAGCCATAAGAAAAATGTTTCCTAGCTCTTTCTGAAAACAAAAACAATGTAACAGTGACATGACCACTTCCCTCCCTGAAGTGTCACAATAGCAAGTGAGAGAACTGGAAAAGCCTAAGTGGTTTCCTTACACACTAAAAACTTCACATATACTTGCATTCCTATGAAAAAAGAAACGCTGTTTGCCATTTGTACATATCAGAATAGCACCTGCTCTGTTATACTCTGGCAGGAGATAATTCATACAAGATGTTTCAAAAAATACTAAGACACATCAAAGCGACTGGATCCAATCTCCTGTGTCAGAAGCTAGTTCACGTTTGTCTTCTGTAGCAGATATCATTCCTATAAACATTCAAGCACACTTTTCCACACGTGGTCCTTACATCTCCAAACCAGCAAAAACTCAGCTGACTCCTAAAATGAAGATTCTAGGGCTCTAAATTCTAGACTTAGGTTCTCAGTTGTGACCTTGCAAATCTGCAGGTATGAATCATCTACAGATGCTTTTCAAGGGAACCTATGATGTATCTTAAGCAAAGATTCTAGAATGTTGATAGCTGTAAGAATCACCTGGGGATACAGATTTCCGGGGGTAATCCCCAATTTTGAATTCAGGAAGTTTAATCACTCATGGTTATTAGACATGAGGGTTTTTATTGTAAAAGCGCAGATAAATTTTAAGTTGAAAACAAAACTGAAAGCCATTAGTCTCCTTTTTTTCCCCCTAGTTTAACTATTTCTGATAAGATCTCTCTAAGAGGATGTATACTCATTTGTTGTAAATTCTTTAAGGTCAGGGGCCCTGTCCCTTTCAAAGTCATACTCTCAATGTCAGCACAGGGCTGACTCCTACCCATTCTTTAGGTCTCGATTGAAATCATTACTTGATGGAATGTCACTTATCAATTTGAATACTTCTCTTTAATTTCCCAATCGTATCATTCATCATACTTCTTTGTAATAAACTGATTCTTTCAAGCTAGGGTGTAAACTCAGGGACATCTTGGTTCTGTATACCAAACAGAATATTTCATATCCATTAGATTATTCCTATTATTTGAGCACTGTGATCTCTTCATTAACTTGTTACCAATGATAGTATGTTGTTTAATTTAATGTTTCACATTGTTGTTCAATGTAACGTCTAGATATCGTGTCTAGTAAGACACAGATTTTCATGAAGCATTTAATGTTATTTTGGACTATTCTCATGTCACTGTGCTTTGAACAGAATAGGATGATAGAGAGACGGAAATGCTAATTTTCTCAATTTTCTTTTTTTTTTTTTGCGGAACCGGGGATTGAACTCAGGCCCTTGCACTTGCCAGGGAAACACTTATTCCACTAAGCCATCTCCCCAGCCCCAATTTTCTCAATTTTCTGAGTACATGTTGCACATGTATATGTGTGTGTGTGTGTGTGTGTGTGTGTGTGCTGAAATAGCACTGCGGCCTTCAAGTGTATACAATTATTACATTTTAAAAAATAAGTAGAAATCTAATTCTGGCAGAACTTTTCGATAATCATTAGCATAATAGTCCAAATCTGGCTGCTTCTCACTTTGTAGCCATCAGACCAAATACTTCCTTCCTTCCCTTGAAGGACAATTAAATATATTTGAAAAATGAAGGAGGTCTTTTGGGAGAAATGTTGTTTAGAAGTAAGGTTTGTGTTAAATCCAGGATACATTAGAAAGATCTCACTTTAGAAGATATTGTCTTCAAACATAGGTGCATAAAGAATAGTGATAGAAAACAGATATGAAGGTAAAATGATGAAGGTGAAGTTCAAAAAAATTTTTGAGCATCAACAGGAATGGACAGGGGCCCGGGAGACGGTTCCACAAAAAACTCCAAACAAATCAGGGATGGACTGAAAACAGGCAGTAGAATAGGACCCTTTAAATCAACTACAAGAGAGAGGAAGGGTTTAAAAAATTAAAAAAAAAAATCAACTACACAGGGCTAAAGAAAGAATGGGAAAGAATAAAATGGTCAAGGTGATCTGGTGTTTTGAGGTGTTATAGGATGCATTCAAGTTGTTAATGAAGAATCCATGATTAATTTGAAAAACAGCACAGTTTTCCTTTGATATCCATGAAGATTTATTTCAGGCCATCTCATGGCTACCAAAATCCGAGGATGCCCAAGTCCTTTATATATAACATAAAATCACATATTGTATGATATTTTTCAGTTGCTCAAGACAAAATACAAAGAGAATAATAAAAGATGAATCAAAGGGGACAAGGGGATGGAGCTCTTGCACATGGGAAGTGGTCCACGACAACAAGGACAAGGGGTGAGAGGGGAGGAGAAGAAATGTGGGCCAGAGATATGCCATGTAGAGCAGCCTAATTACCTCAGTGAATATAAACAGATGCCATAAAAATGAGATAAGATCAATGATATCAAGAAGAATGGAAATGGGAAAAGGGGAATTAAAGGAGCAGGGAGGAGAGGAGATCACAATGTGAGGTAAATTGTACCCCACACATGTGCCCTCTCCTCAAGATGGCTGTAAATTGCATGTACCACAAATGCATACTATCAAAATGCTGAACTGCTTGCATATATTTTATGCACGTCCTCTCATATACTTAATTATCTCTCGATTGCTTATAATATCTAAGAGAACATAGCTTTTGTACTATATTATTTGTTATTTTAAAATTTTATTTATTAATTTATTTTTGGCCGAACTGGGGCTTGAACTCAGGCCCTTGTGCTTGCCAGGGAAGTGCTTATTCCACTGAGCCATCTCTCCAGCTGTATTATTTATGGATTGACAGGAAAGAAGTCTCCACATGTTCAGTATAGACAGAATTAATTTCTTAAATATTATATTAGAGTTGATGTGATCAAGGAATTCCAACAGCAGAAATACAGTGGGCTGTGATTAATCAGAGTTCAAACATGCAGCCCTCTCGCCTCACTCTGGCCAAGAGGAGAGGCAAAAACGCAGCCTTTGAGAAAGAAGACAGTAGGACATACTTGATTATAACTTGGTCCTTGTGATTGGCTCAGGAGACTGTTCAAAATGAATGGAGGATTCCACTCATAAAAAATATCCAACCCACAGAAAGGGAATGAGATATGACAGTCCTTATCTTATTTTCTGAGAGAAGAAAGTGACTCACAGTCTAATCTTGAACTTAGACTGGAAGAAAAAAACTTGCTTCTGTCTAATTTTAATCTTGTGAGGATCTCTTTTCTATTCTAATTCTATTGATTTTTTAACCTTTCTTGCTATCACACTATGAAAATATTGAAAGGACCAGATAAAAAATGTTAACCTACAGTAGTGAGAATGCCAAAAATAATCATTAAACAATAAAAAGAAATCCATAAAACTGGTGGTACAGAATTCAGATTTATTTGATGCTGTTGTATTCAGATACTGAAAGAGTAACAAATCTAGGAAATATTGCCAGAGCCCAGTGTTGTTAAGGCATGAAAGAGCACACTGCCAGCCATGAGGGAAAGGTATCCTGGAGCAGATAGTGTCTTCCCGAGCTATGCCCTGAACATTCATAGACTAAAGCGCCAATTCTGCACTACAGAGAAAAAAATGATATGAGACAGGGAGACTAGGAACATCGTGAAACAAACAGATTTGATATTGACGGGAAAACAAAGAGAAGGTGAAGGTTAAAATACACAAACTTTTGGGTTTTTTTGAGAGAGTCTCACTACATAATTCAGGCTGGGCTTGAAATCACTATGTAGCAAAGGGCGGCCATGACCTCACAGTAGTCCTCCTGCCTCAGTCTCCCCAGTGCTGGGAGTGCAGGCATATGCCATCACTCTCAGCTTAAAGCATGTAGTTTTTCAAAATGCTGAAAATACAAATGATAATATACAGGGTCAAGCAGATTGACCCAATTACATAAAGTAGCAGAACACCTTGCAGATAAGAAATTAAGTTGTGGATTCTTAAAAAGTTTCATTGTTCTGAATGATCACTTGGCAAGCTTTAACCTTTTTAAATCTTAAATTTTATCAATAAAATGGGAAAATTATGGTAGCTCAGAGTATTTCCTTCAATTAAGTGAAATGAAACATACACATGTTTATCACAGTGCCAGAGAATAAATGTATAATATATGCCATTTAGTATTGAGAGCTATGGTGTGCTCTGATGCTTTTCCCTAAATCCCATCCTTGAAGGAGGCTGCACATGATTTCCCAGTTATTCTGGATCGGGGTAACTCCAAAGCAAAACCAATAAGACAAAACTGGAGGGTCTTGATCTAAATGGTAAAGACAAAGCAGCTCAGATTTGAAATATTAATACGGTATTATACAACATATCAACCATTTACAGAGCTCTGTTTTTCTTGTGGGACAGACTAATCATTTACAAAGCTTTTAAAATACCATGTTCTATCTCACAGCAGCTACAACGGATATGTCACGTAACAAAAATAGGTGTCTTCATGCAAGTCAGACACTTAATGGAAGCGAACACCTTATGCTTTACGTTGGATGCCAAGTCTCTGAAGGGAGTACCGTTCAAGTAATCTTGGAAGCATAAATATTTTTAGAGTGAAACTGAAGTTTTCTAAAAATTCCACTGCAATGTTTTTCCTACGAAAGAAATTTGTTCTTAAGTAATATTTTTTCAGGTTGCACTCGTCTGCAAGGACATAATCTAGCAAGATGAGGTTGGCAAAAGCTGGAGAGAGCACGAAGCAGGGACGTCGGGCACGTTTGGAGCACCATATGCATCCAACCTGCTGTCTAGACCAGCATCCTGGGAACCGTCTGTGAGTTCTTTTCCTCCTTCCTTCTCTCGACATTATCAGAAAGGATTTTAGCTCCACAAAGTGGTTCCAACCTGTCCCCTGTCCACCATTCTTGCAGCCACTATTGCGGTTCCAATCACTTTCATTATCCTCTTTGTAAATGCCTCACTTTATTAATGCTGAGCTTTTGTTCTCACAAACAATACTTAACCAAGTAGAGCACACTTTTGAAGCATGAACCGGGGACAGAGTAATCCTCTGAATATAATCTTTGAGTGGATTTCTAGTCATCAGAATTAAACGCAATAACATGCAGTGGCTTACTGTGTTTTATATATTCCATTCCTGATTATTTATGTAATAAATACTTTTATTACAGTCTGGCTGTAGTGTTCCTTCTGCCCCTAGAACAAGTTAACTTTCTGCCTCTGAACCTTTTCATGGATGGATCCCTCAATTCTCTGCCTCCAGTTCCTTCAGGATACTTGTTACCGCTGAAGTTCCCACGACACTTTAAACAGGTGCTTTCTTTAGTCACACAATTTCCCCTTAGCTATCCTGAGAAGTGCTTCTCATCTCCTCAGTGGCCAGCTTCCCCTGGTAGATGGCCACACCTGTCAACAGCAGTAGCCTTTTTGTCAAGGCTGTGGGCTGAAAACATTGAAAGCTTCCACAAGCTGAAATGTTAATGAGTGAAGCAGCTTTAGAGTACGTTTGTATGGATGCAAATTTACTTCTTAAAGGAATTGTCTGATAGCTTTAAAAATATACAAAGCCTCAAAATATTAGTATCTATGACCTCAAGTAAAAATCATTAATACAAAACATCTTTATCCCTCATAAGTACACTGTGCTTCAAAGAGATTAATCATGATCCTAATAATGATGCTTCACTAAGTTTTGACATAGTTTATCATGGCAAAAGTGATTACTGGGACACATGACCCCACTTATCCTTCATTGCCTAAAATTTACTAAGTACAGCTCTAAATATTTTTTATGAGTATCTGATAATTTTACACAATACATTTTGGATAACTGAGAAACAACAACAACAACCCCCCCCACCCCCCCGCAAAATAGATGCAGCAGATGTCATTCCAGGGACTCTCAGAAGATGGCACCAAATACTCACCCCTACTAAATGCCATCAACCAAGAAAAGCCAACCCCATTGCAAGGTCACAGATCTCAGCAATGGGACCAGCAGACAGAGCATCTGTTCCCTGCAGGTCACTGAAGGACATCACCACTGTTGCCTTCCCTGTTCTGCTAACTGCCTACTCCCACTTCAACTGATGCAACCCACTTATGACACTATGTCCAGCCTCTGGCTTTGCAGCTGCAGCCCCACAGGTGCCAACAATTGGCAGATCATTGCGTTGCTTAGTCTTATCCAGGTGCTCCCTTAATGACACAGAAGTAATGATTTAACCCTCTTATGAATGTACTCTTCTACATGGTCACAGTGGACCTGACTGAGATAGAAACTTATGAAGAAGGTGAAGGCCATTGCATCATTTCCAACTCATCAGTGAAGCTGGTACTTTCATTTTAAGATTCTGGTCCAGAGGCCCCCAAAGAGAACCCTTAATAAGAAACCTTTCTATACTTTTATCAACAGTACATCTTGTTATAAGAAGCTAAATTTACGGTCTCAGCCTCACAGCTTTTCAAAGCAAACTAATAGAGAAGAAAAACATAGGCAAAGTACCTATCAAAACAGATGTATTGCTCAGATACTTCCATGGTGGGAAGGAGTTGGACAATGTGGGTTTGGATTGAGGGCCTCAAGAAGTATAAACCTTTAGTGTAATCATTTCTCAAATTTAAGTAGCTTTCCAAACTAATTGAAAACTGTAATACTGTTGATATTAATCCTCAAGACTGACAAGATATTTAGTATTATGCCAATGCTTTTTAAACTGCCCATCTATTCAGTCATATCTTCCTTGGCTAGGGAGGGCCCATGTCTATTTGATTGTAAAGGTCTTGTATAGAATTGGAAATACATTGATTATAATGATACTCTATAAACAAAAATAATAACCATCATTTTTGAAGTGATATTGGTCAGATACTCTTAAGTGATTTACATGTACTATTGATTTTAGCACATGGTTAATGCATAACAGTCCCGAGACAGATCTTTTTTATTTTGATAGATCTTATTATTAGCTTATTTTTTTCTATTAAGATGCTGCAGTTTAATGAGTTGAAAGGATTTATACGTACTTGATTTAAGCCTTGAATAGGGACATCTGCAATTGCCACCCAAGTTTGTACAATGCTAAAGTCCATGTTCTTTATGAAGGAATTGTTTCCATTCACAAATGTTCACTTTACTATATTTTAAGATATGAATAAAATATTGACATGCTAATATTGTTATTAAACAGGTTTGGATGTAATGTGGGTTCATTTATATTCCCTTTCAAAAGTCTACCATTGCCCTCTAACACATGATATTGGTCGTGACCACAGCAGGAAGGTATTCTGCTCACATCTTCATGTGTAGCTAGAACAGCAATAGGCAGAACTGAGAGGCCGTTCTATTTGGTAGAATAGAGGACTACTGGAAAGTTTGTGCCCACAGGAAAGGATTCTTTAGGACACGCCTTCTGGCAAGGTTTTCAAGTTATGTCCAGGTTTTTTTTTTTTTTTAATAAAAGTCTTATACAGGGTTAAATTTCATGTGTTTGTGTAAATTCTTCTTTGAAAGTTTGAAGTGATGTGAAATACTATTCACCAGTTTGAAGTCACTGTTTAGCAGAAAGGATTTAAGAGGTAGCGACACTGATCCATCACTTATTACTGTATAGCTCGGAGCAACTGTATAGCTTGGGGCAACTGTACAGCTTATTGAATCTCCTCTGGCTCCACTTGCTTTATCTAAATATGGAAATAATATTCTCCAGATAATGATGTTGTGAAATGAAATCAGATAAGGTACTTAAAGAAACCTGAGACAGTAAACACTCAAAATACATTGGTCTGGAATGTTCTCCCAGCTATATTCAAATTGCATTATTTTCATCACATGTTTATTAATAATTGCTACTCTACTAATGAAGTATCCCAAATCAATAGCAACATCAAATCTCTATCATCTTTAGCCCCAAGCCAACAACAGAAAGTAGCTAAAAGATAAGATGTTATTGGAATTTTATTTAAATAAAATTACTTATACTAACTTACAGAAATAATATGATAAAAATGAAAAAAATCTGTATACAACTGAATATTTTCCAGCACTGTTCTAAGTGCTTTCTGTACAAATCATGGAATTTACCAGGCACAGAAGGGAAGCCAGTGAAAATTAGCTGAATTAGATGCCATAATTACGTTAACAGAAATTACGATTGTCATTGCCTTTACATTTACAACCTAATTTATTTTCAGTAACTATTTAACATGCTATAAAATGTACAACCTTATAAAAAGCAAGGCAGAAAGATGATAGGAAAAAGGGGATAGGTCTTTTGTAAAAGGGCAGGACCAAGAGATAGAGGGGGGACCGAAAGAAAAAGAGAAGGAAAAGAATAAATTGTTACGTATATTTACCAACTTCATATGAAGGATGTAATCATTATGTATTATAAACATGTACTAGTAAACAAAAAATTATAATAAAATGAATTTCAAGCAACTGTTAACTTGCATCATGGACACCTATAAATCAAACAAAACTAAGTAAATATCAGAATGATTTTATTATCATTTCGTATGCATTTGTAGGTCTATGTATAGATACATATTTAGCTATCTATTCATCTATCTATATATCTATACCTATCTATCTATATCTATATCTATCTATCATCTATCTATCTATCTATCTATCTATCTATCTATCTATCTATCTAGATATAGATAGACATATAGATTATATTTTCTGGATTAGAATACTCAATTTGAAAAAGCAAGGTCACTAGATATTTGGAAACATCCAAAATAGAATTCTTAGTGATATCACAATTACTCTGATGATGAAGGTTAACTATTTTACTGTGACTTCTGCTCCTGGCAGTTTTTCTACATAATTGATGTTTTCTAAGACGCCAGCAATTGTTCCTTTAGAATTGGAACAAAAGAAATTAATCCTTTTGAGGAAGTGATCCTTCAGACCTCCTAGTTGAAAAAGAAAATCTGTAATCTGACTTCAAAGACTACATCCCCCTTTGTAGTTGGTGACTTGCACAACGTGAAATGAGATGCCAAACACATACATGTTGAGAAAGTAGTCTGTTGCAAAAAGAGAAAGTATAAATAGGTCTTAAATAATTGTGGAAATGTGTACTATTTCTTCACAAGGAGATGGAAAATATGCACACGTATTTTTAATATGTATTTCTGTGTAGAATTGCCTGCATCACTGAGAAATCTGGAAGAATTTACAGTGTGGCAGAAGCATACCCTTGTGTACCTGGAAACCAAGAAACAATCATCCACCAATGACACACCATTTTAACGGTACATTATTTACTTACTTTAAGAAATCTATAAATCTTGGTAATTTTGCAGTGATGCCTTAAGCATGCGTCTTTTCTCATTCATAGGAGATTAGAAAATCTGTTTTATAAGCTCTAACTCTGCTACAGTGGATTTTAAACAAATGATACATTGTAATGTTATTAACACTGACTAGGTCTAGTGACATTTGACAAAAAGAGCTACAAAGGAGAAACCCAGGTGCATTTCAATAGTGAAGGCTAGAAAGTCATTCAGTAGAATTTTTCTTTTTGGGTCATTGTTGGGCCAGTAATTACAAAGGAGTTAAAGCCAAGTGATTTTATGTGATAGAAATGCTAATATTTTCAAGATACCCATCACTGGGTCAAAGGCACTATAATTTTTAAGGGAAAAAAATGGATTGGAGAGCTTGACCTGAATATACTGGCCAAAGTTCAAGTTGAGGGATTGCGGTTTGCTTTTCTTAAATCCTCCCTGTAGTTTCTTTTGGGTGCTGTACTGTCATTCAATTCCTTTCTTAAGTGATTTTGCAGTATTGTGGGCTGTTAAACAACTGCTGTGTTCCACTCCAGTAGTGGGCAAAGTGATTTCTGTGCTCTGTGTAGTTTGTAACACACTCCTTAGGGGGTGAAAGTTGTTGCATAATTGTAAGATCCTGGCACTCATTTCAAAAGGCAGCTATATACCAAACTTCATATGAGCTATATGTTTGAAGCCCAAGGCACGGATTTAGCGGAATCCATTCCCAAAGCACCTGAAGAAGTGTTCAAGCTTCTTCTCTGCCATTTTTCTCATTCTACTTCATCTGACCTCCTTATCTAGTTTAACAGCAGAAGGATCCTAAAGGAATGACTCAGTGAATTTGAGATTCAAAGAAGACATAGCCATTAAGCAAATGTAATGTGTTTAGTGATGCTAAACTAGATTCACCCTTAGAGTAGACATGGGATATAAATGAAATAAGCTTCAGGCTAAGCGTTCAGAGAATCTCAATAAATACATGATGGAATTTTCCATATAGCTCATTACCTAGATAACAGAATCATGGTCCCAAATCAAAATTTCATTCATTAGAAAAGACTTTTAAAGTGCGAAGTGATAAGACAACACTATTCCAAGCAAATTTTTCCTCCATTAAAAAACCCTAAAAACTAAAAACTAAAACCAAACATTTCCTGGGAGAGAGAAAGCCAACCAAAAGCCAAGCCACCCAGAAGGAATTATTCCTTGTATCAAAGAAATTTCAGGTAAGAGCAAGTAAGTTTTCCTAAATGAAAATAATAAGTTAACAGTAAGCAAATGTCATGATCAATGTTCTAGTCTTTTGGGGGAGAAAGCATATTTTGTTGTTATGCCTTAAGCTTACTTTGTTCATGCAATTTCATTTATTTTTATTATTAACCATCAAAATATTACATTAAAATTATGATAAAATTGATTTAACTTTTGAAAGGAGTTAGGAAAAACAAAAATATATTTTTCTACCGATATATAGAAGTCTGTAAACACTTATATGTACCCTGCAACAAGCAGCATTTTGCCTTCAGTGGTCTTATTTTATCACACAGATGATTAAAGCAGAGAACATGCTTAAAATAGAATTGTAAAACCTTGAAATTACCAAAAGCAAAACCCCTCAGCTAATCCATGCACTTTGTTTAGCTTCTTTTAAAATTTGAAGCAAGAGCCAAAAAGGAAAAAAAAAATTATTTAGATGAAGAACGTTGAAGTGGAAACCAGCAGTCAGATGATGAACTCCACATCGGGAGAACCAGATGCTAGCTCTGTACCTTTCTGTATGAGAGCACTTTAAAATCTGTATCACTTGGACAAAAATATTCTCATTCGAAAAGCAGACTCTACAATGTGCTGTTCTCTCAGGCATCATTGACACTAAGAATAGGCCATAAATTGGTAGTATGGAGGGCCTTTCAGTTCCAATTTTTCTAAAAGCACTTCATGAAGCAATTAGTCAGATAATGGCGGTGTGCTGACTCTGGATAGCCTTTATGTAGTCACCAGCAGCACACCCTCTTTCCAAACAACAGAAGGCACAGTAGGCAGAGCCCTGTGACACCCTTAGTCTTTTCAGCTCTTGTCACACTCTCTCCTTAAATGCCACGTATTCAAGGAGAATGTATTTCTTTTCAGAAAGCAGTTTAGACTATTTGGACTATGAGGGAAAAAAGCCCCCCTACATATTGACTTTTAAATCCAGTTAATCACAGCATCTGCAACTACTTGCTACATCACCTGTGAAAGGTGAGGGTCCAGAATATTCTACTGTTATTTTAGCATTGATTTCTTGAAGAGAACTGAGGACTTCTAAAACAAAAAAACTGAAAGACTTATAAAATATTATTTTGCTCCATCAAACCTAGGATGACAAATAGGTTAACTGATTATTTAATGGCAGGTTTAGCTACCTACATGGTTAAACTGTAATTCTTTCAGAACCCTTAATACTTATCAATTAAGTGTTCTAGCAAACTATATGAACGTAAGTGTGAATAATAGTGGTTCTTCACTTACAAAAAAATAGCCAATGGGCACACACATTCTTAATGTCTGAACATTAAGGATTCTTAGAAAGACATCATTCAGCAATCTACTTTGTTCATAAAATTTTCTGCCAAAAACATGACTAAGGTGATGTTTACATATTGTTTGTTTATTATTTTTAACTACAGATATCTTTGGGAATTTCACTTGACTCTTCTTCGAGTGACAGAGTAAACAGACATTGGACCAAACAATAATGGAATGAGTAAGCCAATATACATTTTAAAAAAATTATATATTTGGTACAGAGTCTCACTACACAGCTCAGACTCATAGTGATCTTCTCATTTCAGCCTCCTCAGCACTGGGATTACAGGGTGCACCACCATGCCCAGTCTTGGTGGCCAGCTCAGCACGGCCAGGACAGGGCCAACACTGTATGCAGTACCAAGAATTGAACCCACGTCTTTGCACTTTCCTAGGAGGGTGTTTAGACCTTTAAGCTATCTCTGTGGCCTGGAGCCAATACACATTTTATGTATTAAAATATGATGGCTAATATTTTCAAAATACTAATTGGAATATAATGACAGCAAGACAATATGCATTAAGAAGTCCAACATCAGTTTCAATAACTTGAGCTGTAGAGACAAGCTATGACTTCCCCTTAAGGACAGAAATCTGTGTGCTCAAAATAAAGAAGAGTTAATGGAGTTCTAAAAAGGGATTATGTTGAGGAGCTAGAGGTATACTTTGCCTCAAAGAAGTTCAGAATTTCTAAGCTTTCTATTGCTTACCTGCACAATAAACACTGTACTTTCCATCTTGCTAGTAGTAGAAACACAGTTTAGTAATGGAGAAGTGGTTTTGAATTACTTTAGAAATACTCAGTCACATATTCTAACCCAATATAATTTAAATTAATCAGCTTTAATATCTACATTGCTTGCACTTGTTTCTCATTCTAAACATTTTGCATATTTCTATGAACCTCACGGATACATTTAAAATAGTCAGCATCTCTCAGTATGAAATCCCCAGTTGTGTAATCAAAGCCCTGGCAACTATTAAGTGCAAGTGCTTATTTAAAATGTGTGGTGATTAGAGTCCTTTCTCTCAAATCACATCTTGTTGAAGCTAATAAATTCTTTGTCGGGATATTAGCCAGGGCCTACACTTCCTGATGATCTCTTCCCCTGTGCTCTCCAACACTGACTACATTAACTCCTGGCAGTGACTGATTCCCGAACAATCTCTAACACAGTGGGCAAGAGTGCTACGCCAGACCTTGCATGACATGTTCCTATTCTCTCTGTAATATATGAATTCAAATATTGAGTCCTGGATTAATTTAATTCTAGCTGCTATTAATCACATGTGTTCTGACAGACAGGAATTTAATCCAAAATAGACTGTTTCTGCCAGGCTGGAGGGATTAGAAAGGAACGATGATAGGGATCAAGATTGAACTTGTCCTTAGGAGGGCTCACAGTGCAGTTCCCACTGAGGCTACCAGGGTTGCCATCAGTGCCGTTAGTCTCCCACTTTGAGATCCCTCCCACAAATAAATATAGATGTAGCCATAAAGATATACTTAAAAAATAAACCCTTAGAAAGTAAGAATCTCCCTTTTTGGCTGGGAAATTCAGTTGTAGACATACTGCTTACCATCCCCAAGATCCTGTGGTACAAACAAACAAACAAATAATAAATAATATCAATCCCTCATTACAAATCACACTATCTTTTTGCCTCCAAGTTACTTGCTGCCCTTTGAGAGAGGATGTCACAAAGGAAGATTCAAAACCATTCAGGGTCACAGCCAGGAAGGTGCTAATGTTCTACAGTCTTTAATATTGGATCTATATCTATATCTATATATCTAGGTATCTATCTATCTATCTATCTATCTATCTATCTACTTATCTATCTATGATAGGTAGGATAAATATACAGTTACTTTCTCTTAGTTCATTGAAAAGAAATGTTTGTACAAATATTGTTTAGACAAGATATCATGTCTGCATCTTGTCCTCTGAATAAATATGAAGACAACAACATACAATGTATAAATTATTATAACTGTCCTACTAACCTGTTTTAAACTGTTTCATTGCTTTTATTTTTTCTTATTAAGATGAATAAAAAATAAATACAAAAATATTGGAGTAACATAGAAGAGAAACAGCACATAGGAGTTTCTAAAAATACCTGCTGGATCTGAGGTTCCTATTTGAGCCCTTTATGATCTATTTATTGGTTACTTGGTAGAGCAGGGTGCTACGGCATATCATGTGCAGTCACACGCACTTTGAATGTTGTTGTTTCGCCACTGCTAGTTAAGATATTGACCCTTCATGCTGTCTGTTATTCCATTCTGCCTGCTGCTTGGTGTGTAATGAGTGTGACAGAAAAGCAAGTTCTACCTGTACTAACACTCAAGGAATTCAACACATTTCCACCGGGCTTTGTTTTTGGCTCTTTTAGACAACTTGCTACCCTAAATATTTTTCACTGCTAATTGTGTGGCAAGTGTGTTCAATGTTTTATGATTTTCTCAGAAGGTTGCGGTGAGGAAGGAAGCTCATGTCATTACCCCGGTGTTACAGGAGGGAAACCAGATGCAGAAGGTTAAACAAATCAAAGCTATAAAATAGCAGAATAGTATTTGAATTAATTTAGTCCAGATGCAGTTGGGCTGCGAGGAGACTTCCAGAAACCTGGAGAATGTACTCCTGATGCTAAGACCCTTGCAGTTGATTTGGATCTCACTCTCTGAAATACTGAAGCTGAATGCTCTCTCTGATTCTTCAGATATCCTAGAGCTTCTGATATGACCACTGAGGTTTATCTAAGTTCAAATAAGTTTTATGACTTGTTTTTAAAAGATTCTTAATAGTGCGCCACACCTATACTCATCTTGAAGATCAAAATATAAATTGTGTTTCTCTGATTTTCTTTTAAAGCACCCTTTCCAAGGTCACTTCCTAACTTGGTCCTTGTTTCTTCATCTTTCTGATTTGTTTGTCATCCTATTTTCTGTCTTTGCCCAAAATGGAGTTGAATAGGCACAGCAGACATACAGGGAGCAATATGGTCTCTAAAGCATCCTCAGCTAAGGCTGATCTTGTGTCCCTTCCATGTAGCTGTTTGATGTAGTATTTAGAAACCTCTTTTATTTTTATTTAATTTTCATTGGTACATGTTTGCAGCACATAATGATCACAGCATTCATGGGAAGTGGCCACACCTACATGAAAGATCTTCATTCCCTTTTCATCCCTTCATCTCCTTCCTTTCCTCCTCTTACCTCCATCTCTTGGTCTACTTTCTTTTGGCAAAACATTTATTCCCTGTTTGCTATTATCTATGTTTTATTTTATTTTTAATTTGATTATATTTTAACTTTTTAATATATATGAGAAACCATGTAATATTTCAGCTTCTGTGTCTGATGTAGTTTGCCTAGTATTATGGTCTGGAGATATATAAACATCCATTTATATACAAATTGATCCTTATTTATGGATAGAGTAGTACAGTATTCCTTTGTGTATAAATACTGCATTTTAAAAATTCACTTATCTGTTGATAGATAAATAGGAGGTTTCCAAACTTTAATATCAGGATTTTTGATTTTATAAATATGAGTATGCATGCATCACTGTAATAGAAAGTATTTGATTTTTTTTGAGGAAAATACCTAGAAAGAGGAATGTCTGGGCTAAATGGGATTTCTAGTTGTACTTTTTAAAGGAATCCCCATACTGATTTCACATTGATTTTACTAGTTTCCATTCCTACCCATGGTGACTGAGCACTCTTTTATCTACAGCCTAGCCAGCATTTGCTATTTGATTTCCTGATAATAACACTTCTTCCTGCAGTAAGATACAATCTCAGTGCTGTTCTAATTTGTGTAATTCTAATGGCCAGAGTTGTGAAATACAAACTGCATAAGAAACATCACCAAGATTCAAGACATGCAATCATATCAAATTAAAATTTTTGCAGAGCAAAAGAAACAACTAACAACATGAAGACACAATTAATAGAATGGAAAAATAATATTTTCCAGCTATTCCTCAGACAAGAATAGCTACTATGTCAAAAATAAAGAACTACAAAATATCAGACCCCCTAAAACATAAGACCAAATTTTAAAAATGGACAATTGAAATCAATCGAAACTTCTCAGAAAAAGAAGTTCAAATGGCCAACAAATACAGGAAAAAAAGTTCAACATCTCTGCCCATTATAAACTTCACTCGATTAGCAGTTCTTTCTGAACCTTGGATACCATACACCACTAGCCTAAAAAATAACCACCAAGGGAGGTTAACAAAGCTGTAACAAAACAGAGTAGGTATCTAGGAGAAATTCCATTTTATGTTTTTTTTTTTTTTTCTAAATGAGTCCCAATACACTGTAGCATGTCAAAGGCAAAAGATGTCTTCACAGGATTCCCCTTTAAAGCCTTGAATCAAAAATTTCTCTTAGGTGCAAATCATTTTATTTAGCATTTTCCTAACCCAAAATCATGGTTACAGAGAGAATGAAGGCTTTCTCTTGAGAGAGGTTAGATTTTGATATGAAATGAAAATATTGTGTTCATTAAAAATACTACTAATGCCTAATTTTATATTTTACTATGTCCTAAGGCATTGAAATATAAAGGAGTAAAAGCTGACAAAATATTCCAGTCTTTTTCAAGTAAATGATATGAAGGTTTGAAGAAAGAGTTATAAATATACCCACAATTATTCTATACTTTTCTGTAACAACCATGGATTACTAGTGAAGCTAGGATAATGGACAATACTACACTCAGTTCAGAAAATTCAGGCAAGTTTAATGCCAAAGTGAATAATGTTACATAAGGAAAGAAAACACTTTGTTTCTGAAAGAAAGTATGTTATCAATGGAAATTAAAACTCATTCTAAATAACATTATGGCTTATTCAAATAGCAATTAACTTGGGGATTGCTTTCATGTTTTGGGCTACTTGTTACCCTGGTCCCCTCCTGTGAACTGGGGCAGCAACTGGAGGAATTGTGTGGAGTCAAAGGAAGGTGCACAGGAGACGAAGTAAAAAATCCTCGCTCGGTCATACCAGCCTAATCTACTTTGGAGAACGAATAGCTGTAGATATTAAATAGAAATTAATCTCTCTGTGCTTTGGTCTTACAATGGTTCATTCTAGTACTGATTACACCGATGTTCTAAGATATGCTAGCGAAATGCTTCTGTAATACAATTTCTTTGCTGCTAGAAATGAAGCTCTTGAGATCGCTCTTGCTTACACGGCTGCTTGAAGTGATTACATCTTTACGCAGATATTAATTGCTCTCAAGAGAAAGCTGCCCAAATCACCAGGTGAGTAGAGTAATCTTATAAAGGATGCCAAAGAGGGACTTAAAAGCTATTTTATATGTTGTTTCCCACCCTTGTTGACATCTAAACTCTAGTCTGATAAATTTAGGACAGATGGGAAAAAAACTTCATAAATGGTAGCCATCAAATCACCAAAATTGGGCCAGGGAGATGGCTCAGTGGAATAAGCGCTTCCTTGGCAAGTGCAAGGGCCTGAGTTCAG
>NDGM011252829.1:1840-13828 GCA_002564305.1 Octomys mimax | reverse complement strand
ATCACACATTGTGTTTGTCAAGTAATATGGGGAATAAACCTGTGTACATAAAAAAAAAAAAAAAAAAAAAGTGTACGTGGAAGTGATGGACTGAGAGTCATCACAAGCTTAATAACTGATGTGTCTACAGTTCACTGGGTCTTCATATCCCATAGCTAGGCTGTCATACCAAATTATATAACTTTCAAATGGAAGCCTTCATACTGATTACCACATCAAGATAAAGGAGAAGCTTGGAAAAGTTTGTGGTGGTTTATTATTCAATTGGGTGTTAAGTAGCAGATTCCCAGAGATGCTGAAATTGGTTTTCAGGTGTGGGGTGTGGGACAAAATGTGCTTCCCATCAGCCCAGGAGACAGCTAGTTATGGTTCCCAAACTAATCATCACAGATCTCAAGTACCTTGTCTGTGGCTTGAGCGATGTCTAATAGTCAATTCCAGGGTTCTGTGGCTGGTGAGGATGAGTCAATTTCAGTGTCTGCTGTTTTGGTATCACATGCTGAATGCCACTGAAGAATGTTCATCCAATGACACAAATATATGCCACTGACACGAAGCACACCATTGTCCGTGAGCAAGTGATCCATCACATTGCTGAATGAGTTCCAGTGTTTAAGAATGGCAGTTGGCATCCCAAAGCCAGCCAGTGGTTGGCAGTAATGAATTGGGAATCTACAGGAAGGCTCCTAACAGGCTGACCTTTAGGTGGCAGCCCCAAGTCTTAGATTCTTCTGTCAATTTGTGTGATTGGCCACTGTTAGTGGAGTCCAGGCCAGCTTCTAAATGACTGTTTATCACTGTGCATACTGTCTTTAGACCTTCAACACTTTCAGATACTTGATCCAAAACATTGTGTTGTATTGGAGTCTTGAAATACTTACATTATCATGAAAGAAATCACATTTTGAATGAACAAAATGAAGAGCTATTTGATTATTTTTACGTATTGTCAACTATTCTCAACTTCGAATGATTGTAAATGTATTAATTTCCCTACCACTTATGCAAACTAATTTTCCCTTCAGCATAACCTCAAGGACTTCAGGAAATTAAACATTTTGAACTGTGTGCTACCCACTTTTACTATAAAATCTGATGTGAAACACTATATTTTTTCATGCTATCATGAACTGAATTCTGTCACCCAATAAAGACTGTTGATGTCTTTACCCTCAGATATGTTAATATGGGAGTAGTCTTTACAGCTGTTATAAGGGTAGGGTAAAGTTATTCTGGATTAGAATGGGCTCTATGTTTAGCCTCTGGAACCTTTAAAATGTGAGGTCTTTGCAGATGCTGAAACACAAAAACAATATTCTGTAATGACTAAAGCGGAGAACAGTGTGATGCTTCTGTAAGCCAAAGAATGTCAAGGATTGCTGCATGTACCACAAACCAAAAAGAATCCAGGAAGGATTCTTCTTCACATCCTCTGGTAGGAGGACAGTTCTGCCAGTCCTTGCTTTTAGACTTCAAGTCTCCCAGTGAATTTCTATTATTTAAAGTCATCTGATATGTAATATTTTGTTACAAAAAACTTAGGAAGCTAATACTGTCTCAATATTCTCATTATAACTTTTATTTCAAAGCTTCCATAAATTTCCTGTTTACTATCATCCTTAGTTCTTCATTTTTATTTTTTTCCTCTTTATATAGTTTGAATAGTGTATTTTCCATCAAGCTCCACATCAAAGTTTCTAACCCTCTCCAGTTCATTAGGAGAATTTATCATATCCTGCATGTGCAAGATGTGAAAACAAGTGAAAAATATGGTTCTTGTATTCAGTTATATTCTACAATCATTATACATTCTTTATGTATCAACTAGTGCAATTTAGCTGATAGTTATTCAAGTTTTCTATTTTGTAGTGTTTTTCTGCCTAGCTGTTTGACCAAATTAGTTGGTTATTTTCTTATTTACATCCAAAATTATTTCAAGTAATTTGACTTATCTTACATAATTGTGTACTAAACAGTTAACAAAGGGTTATTAAAATAGTACTATCATCCTTACTAACCTTACCAAAATATATCTCACTAACAATTGTTTTAAATTTCTTTTCAATTGTTTTCAATTTCTTTTCACTACTGTTAGATTTTGTATCATCTTGTATCATTTATATCATTTGCAACTGTAAACTGTATTGCATTGCAAGAGTATAATAATGTGTAATTTACATAATGTTTTGTTAGGAATAAATAAAACTGAATTAGTTTTCCTCTTACTAGTAAGATGATAAATTGCATGACAGGTGAGGAATATAGAAAGCTCTTATAATGTTAGTTTGACAGGTTGATTTTATGACAATATCATTAGCTTATATACAGAAAAAAATTCATATGTGTGGGGTTTTTTGCACATATACTGCTTCAAGGGGGAGATACTCATGAGTTTGATACAAAAGAACCTTTCCCTAACTTTGTTTTTTATAAATAATTAAGTTTATTAGTACATTTTATATACACATGATTATCATATCTATCATAGGGAATGGAATTTGTGCTGTGTATATGATATATTATGATTTCTCTTTTTCCTAATTTCCTTTTCTTCCTTGAACTGATCTTCCCCTCCCTATTTACAAGATTTTGTTTCCATTTTATCCTTTTTAAAATCATTTCTCCTTTTCCCTTACATCCTTTCCCTCTTCCCTCACCTTAGTTCTTTTTTCCTTATGAAAAATTTCTTCCCATCTCACAATATCTATTGTTCATTTTGGTCTTTACTCTTTCAGCTTCTCACAACAAAGAGACAATGTGATGCTTACGCATGTGCGTGCAACTCATTTATCTTAAGGATATGGTCTCAAGTTGCATTGATTTGCCTAGAAATGCCTCAAAAGGTAAGGTGGCTGACTGTGTTTGGAGTTGATTGTGCGTCTTCTAGTCCATTTCATTGATTCTCAGTTGTTTTCTTTTCTTGAGCAGTATCATGTTGTTTTAATCATGGTAGCTTTGCAGTGTAATTTCAAGTCAGGAATTACAATGACCCTCTGCCTTGCCTTGGCTGCTGAGAATTACTTTTGCTATTCTAGATCTCTTCTGGATCCAAATGAACTTTCGAAATGTTTTCTCTAGTACCTTTTTCTAACTTTGGAGGAATGTTAGGGATAGATGCTTGTAAAATTTTCTCTTAGTTGACTTCTTTACAAAACACCTCTCTACCATGCTTTATAACTTACTTACCCTTTTTACCTTCCTTCCCTCCTTCATTTTTTAGTTCCATCCTGCCCCTCTCCCTTTCTTTCTTCCCCTTCTTGTCCCTCCTGGCTGCCATGAAGTGAACAGCATTCCTCCTCCATGTCCTTATGTCTTGATGTTTGCACCTTGCCTAAAAACAATGGAAGAAATAGACCATAGGCTAAAACTTCATACACAGTGAACTTAAACAAAGTTTTTCTCTTTTAAGTTGTTCCTGTAGGTATCTTGTCACAGTGACCCAAAAGTGATTAAGCACAACAATTAAGGACCAAGCTCACCTCATGCATGTTCAAGTTTGTAGACTTTTGTGCAATCCTCCATTTTTTTTCATCAACTGTTTTGTTATCTATAGCAAGATAAATGCTATGAGGACTGTTTTCTTTTAAATTTTACATTCTGAGGGCCAGCTAAATAGCTCAGTGGATTAAAGTGCCTGCAAACAGCACAGGGACTAGAAGTTCAATCCTTGGGCCTGCCGTACCAGCAACGCCCCCAGGGCATGCCGAGATGGAGATTGAGACTGAGCATGGTGGTGTGTGCCTGTAATCCCAGCACTTGGGAGGCTGTAAACAGGAGAATCACTATGAGTCTGATTTGGTAGGGAGACCCTGTACACCCTGTAGACCTTTCCCTAAAATATAGGAGAAAAATTAAAATAAATTTTACATTCTGTTCATATATTCAGAGAAGATATTATTTATAAGGACAACATTTTACATCACCAGCATCATTATCATCATCAAATTTCTGGCAGTAAAGTCTCATGCTAGGCTAGGCACCTGAAGCCAGCTAGTTTATCAGAAAGAAATAGTAAAACAAGATTTTCACAGGATGCATAAAACATGACAAGTGTGGCCACTGTAGAAATCACTGCGAAAATCCCCCAAATGAAAACCTGCACCAGAATAGTGGACCTGAGAACCTGAGCGACTCATTGCGGCCATCCCTCCCAGGTTCCTCATGCGCCCCTCACCCGCTGACAGTGGGCTGTGTCTCCCCAGTGCTGATGTAGTGCATCTCTAGCTGGGAGCAGGGAATGAATGAGTCCTTATCATGATGAAAAGGTGAGCAAACATAAGGCTGGCGTGTCTACTAGAAGCACCTTCTGAGAATTAACAAATGTACATTTATCTAGTCTTCAGTCAGTCATGAAAACTGTCAACTTAGAAGTTCTTCTTCGTGAAACAGTTACACACTGAGCCCTGAATATATGTAACAGGAGAGATGGTTTAACATGGAGAAGGAGCATACTTTTGATATATCATCATCAGAAAGTATCAGGAATTGGATAAATCAGATGGGGCATTATCTATTTTACTATGCCTTTATACTCTTTTCTTTTCCTGTCATTATCATTGTTCATTCTTTCATTAGCCCTCAATATTTCCGAACCTATAACATTCATTAATATATTCATTTATTAATTACCAATCAATAATTTATAACATCTAATAATTTACTAATTTATTAATTATCTTCGATTAATTCCATTGCTAACCATGACTAAGATGTTCTTGCATCTCTGATCTCAAAGATGAGATCTTTGATCTCATCCCTTTTGGTTGCTTAAACTTCCTTAGACAGAAACCTGGCTAATCTTTGCTCTCAGATTTCTGTTTGTCTTTGCTCATCCCAATTCACAAATTACATACATGAAACCCAGACAGCAGCTACTTCCAAGTCTACAACTGAAGAGGGCCCTGCTGCATACCAGTATGGGTATGTGGCCCTGGCTATGTTGTGCAGCCTCTCAACCTATTGTTTTCAGCTTGGTTCTTATTAAACCTGCCCAGGCCATTCTGAGCACATGTCTGCATTAGCTCCTTTGTTCTGTTAGTGCATATTTCAGTCCATACTGAAGCATATATCTCTAATGGAAGCATTTCAATGACTTTTGTGGGGGTATGAGTTTCTGGGCCATATTACTTAAAGCTAGTGACATATTTCAGACAGAAGACAAAGCTAGCTAGCATATTTTGTTCCATCTTTCCTCTCCATCTTCCCACCATAGATAGAGCTACCTCTGTAGCTCTGAGCCTATCCACTGCCTGAGACGAAGAGATTTCTTTATCCACTTTTATAAACCTAATCTCCATGATGATATGAATTGCATCCCACCCTGTCTACTCACGGATCAGGATTAAATTAAACTCATTCTTCTCCCGCACTTTCTTTGTGGTTTCTTCTCATTTGTTTTCAATTATGCAGCTTTCTCCTCAAATGGAACGCACTTTTTCCATTTCTTGCACCTCTATCTCATTCAACTACTTCCATCCAAATTGTAAACATATACTCACAGTTTTCTTATTAATTCCCTGCTTGGCAATATCCTCCCTCTGCCAGCCACTGGAGCAACCATGTTTTGGTTCATTCCAACAATTACTTGTTGTTTCTTGTCCCCTAATTTCCACTGGACACAACTTTTGTTCATACTATAACAGATAGATCACATATAATAGTTCTTGGCAAATGGAACAAAAGAATATAGATAAAAAGGACAGAGATCTTTCATGGATTATAGTGAGCCAATACCCACACCTGGCACATGAAAAAGGCTAGACAATATCCATTTATTCTATTTTTTTTACAGCAATGTGAACCTATACTTTTGTCACTGGAGTAAGAAGCTGGTTTCTTTTATTAAATTTGATACAACACCCTAATTACAGATCAGAGTGACTTCAACTCTGTTATGGTTTGTGTCTAGTAGTTATCCCCAAAGCCTCATGCCATAATGTGGTGGGTTCTAGAACTTCTGATTTATTCATGATCTAATGCTGAGATTATGGGTGTGAGTGCTATAAACCCATCTTGGGGCAGATAGCCTGAATGTGAGGAACGGAGAGAGGCTTGATAACTGCTGCAGCTGCTGTTCTTCCCTTTTGGTTCTTGCTGTTTACTGTTTTTCCACCGCCATGAACCGCTACCCTCTGTGATGTGCCACTTTGCCTTGGAGCCAGCTGAGTATGGACCGAAACCTCCACTAACTGTGAGCTAAGTCAACCTTTCCTTCCTTCATTTTGGGTGTTAGGTATTTTGCACCAGCAATGAGAGAAAAGTAATCAAGACATTGACCATTCCCTTTCTGAAGCGTTTGCTTCCCAGCAGCTAAGACTCGAGGTCTCCCATTACCCTACTGGCTGGTTCTCTCTCATTATTGATATCACAAACCTTTTTAGTTTGCTCTCAAATTGAGTTTCATGCTGAAAAATCATCTAGTTGTTGTATGCAGAACAGAGTTGCCCAGAACACTGGATCACAACAATCTTGAGAATCTGAAATGAAGAAATCATTGAATTTGAGTTTGCCCAAGGAAGGGGCACTGCCACCACATTTTCCTCAGCTAGATGCCTTTCCACAGCAGACCCAACATCCAAACACACGTTGGTATTGCAAATAGGCTGGAGTCAAAGGAACAATGGATAATTTTACATAGCAAAATGAGAAATAATGACTTTTTATGAGCACCTTTTACCTACACCTATTAAAATATTTATATAAATATAAAATATAATTATTAGTAGCGTTACAAAAAGAATAAACTACCGGTAAATAAGAATCTTAAGGAATTTCAGAAACATACAGTAAAGAAGTTTTTGTTGGCAGCAGAAAAATTACAGGCAAAAGATAATATGATGAGAGAAACATATCTGAGTTCAATACAAAAGTTCAGTATCAAAAGAAAATAAAAAAGGCTAGAGGCAGAAAGGTAACTTGGGCTGATTTTAATGTGATTAATGAAAAGACTAAAAAAGAATCTGTGTAAAATGTTGCTCTTTTCCTCTCTGATCTGCCTTTGAAGAGAGCAGGAGAGATTTTGGTCCAGAATCTGAGCTTCCCCAAGGTGACAAGGAGGCAATCAGAAGATTGAATTGACACCTGCCGCCCTGCAGAATGCATATGTAGGCTGGCTTTGGTATTGTCATTAGATTCACATCAGAGAACAATGAATGTGATTAAGATAATTGATAGTAGAGGGTAAATTAGATTGGGAAAAAGCACAGGAGACAATGGACTCTTGTGATAGCAGAGTTGCCCAAAATGATGACAAGCAGTGGATCGAGGTCCTGAAGCCTGAATGAGATGAGGAATAAGAGGAAAATTGCAACTGTGAGAGAAGGGAGGTAGAGGATGGCAGGTGAACACTGGGCTTAAATAAGCCAGGGTTTGTTTAAGGAGAGGAGCGGCAGTGGCTAGGAAAAATCATGTGGAGAGGGGTGGGATGCTGCTCTGACGTGGAATGAGTGATGGAGGATGTCAGTGGGAGACATGACTTGAACATCCTGAAGATGAAACATGTCCTCACAAAGATTACTTCAGTTTCCCAAAATAGAGGAACTGTTTGTTAAAGAGTTTAAAGAAACAAACAAGATACTTTTTACTGGCCATGTCTGTATCTTCTCTGAAAGCCTTATGCAAGCATTTGTAGAGTTTTTGGAGGTTATTAGATCTAGGGTGTGTGGTGCTGGGATCAAGGGTGTGATGCTGGGACTGATTCATATTGAGGGTCCCCCACCCTAGTTGAGAGTGCCACCTCCCTTAAGGGTGGATATAAGGCAGAGGGAGAGTGCCTGTTGCTTGTCACTTCCATGTCTTCTGCCTGCCATGAACTGTTTCTTCTCTGTGATGGCCCTCTGCCATGTGCCACTCTGCCTTGAGTCAGCCAGTTAGGAACTGAAACTCTAAGTGTTGTGAACCTGAATAAACTTTTTGTTTACTTTTTAGACTATTTTGATATGTATATATCTATTCTATCATCTATCTATCTAATCTCTCTGTATGTACATGAAGCACATATCTGTATGTGGAGTCTATATGTAGAAGGGTAGAAGGATATGAGGGGAAGAGTGAAGTCCAAACTAGAATGTGAAGATCTCCTTACTAACAACAGTATATACTCCTTTTATTGATCTGATTTTGTTTGCTTTTAGCAACCATCATGTATTATTTTGTGATCAGAATAAACAAAATGGAATTTTAAAAACTTATCAGAAGTAATTCTGAGTAAATACGATTACACCCTCAGCAAGGGTGGAAAATATCACAGCACTGTTAGATAATTTTAAATGGCAGAGATCAAAGAGATCAAAATCACTTTAATTTTAGTATCATTTTTGTAACTGTACAGAAAGGTGAGCAGTTTGGAGGTGAAGTTATTCTTTGAGGGGCAGTTTAGTGCAGTGATACTTTAAAGAAGTCTTATTTTCTTCCAAAAAAGTGTGAGTGCATCTCTCATATTTCTCAAACAACCATCAGGAGACAGAGAGGGGAGAGGGAGGAGAGGAAAATGGGATAAAAAAAGGAATTAAAAGGTATTATATCTATTCACCAACTCCACACAAGAAACGAAAAGATTATATTATATGAGGATATATTAATTTTCAAAGTACATTTTTGTTTGCTAGTGAGAAAGAAAAGAACTCAAATTTTAGCTTCAGTTTTTACTCATTTTCTTATCATAGGTAAGTCACTTAATTTTTGTAAGATATAATGTCCTTATTTACAAGATGGGAGAAGTAATATCCACCAGTTTGTCGTAAAAATTTAATGAGACAGATAGTAAAGTATAAGGGACCATTAAGCCTTCAATAAATTGAGGATATTAACTATGCCTACATGAATTAAATCTAAAAATATCTTTAATATCACCAATTATTTGCACCACTGTATCATATTTTAAAATAATTTGGTAATAACATAAAAACAATAAAGCTACAATATGGAAAAAGCAATGTAAGTTGTCAACCTCATTTTAATAATTACTTACGATTAAAGAGATCTGGGGTATATCCAAATATTGTGAAAGTTGACAAATGTTATCTCAAGTGCTCATGCTATTCCGCTTTATATTTCCTTTGGAGAGAGATGGAGAAGGTATCTTTCTTTATCACCTATCAGGCAGTACTACATTTCTTCCTGAAAACTTTAAAAATGATCAGAGACATTTTCAAATATCTCACATCTGCTCGAAGGAGACTTTCTTCAAATCTAAGAGTTATCATTCACTGTTTATCATCTGAGTGAAATTACAACTACTTCAAAAACTTTCAAGGGTAACAATTAAAATCATGCCTCCACATTTTCAAGTATTTCAAAAACAAAAACTTGCAGTTTAACAAGGAAACATCTCTGAAGAAAATTTATCAGAGCAGTCTTAACAACTTCACTATAGAAAGGAAGTGAAATCGTTTATGACTGAGAACTGGATACTATTTTACTAAATTTAAATGTATATTTTCAGAATGTTCATATTTATTCAAAAAAAAAACTTTGCAATGACCACTAAAGGGCAGAAATCATTAAATGAAGGAAACATCTCATAGGCAAAAGAAGTACAGCCCCCAATTTCAAACCTATATGAATGCTGTGAAACAACTTTTGTGTGTGATTATGTCTAATACTTCTGGTGCTTTCTACTTCCATCTTTGCAATTACGCATTGCTTGGATATGGCCAATCACCACAATAGGCATAGACAACCTTCTTTTTTATACTGCCTAAATATTTCTTAGACAGTGTTGTAAAGAGGGTGGATATAGACTTGTTGGTCTTACTTATTGAGCAAAAATTGATAAGTTAGAAAATTAAACATTTTGTCAGACTATAAAAAGAATGAAAACAATATAAGAACAATATGATAATGATCTGATAGAGAAGTTATATGGATTCTAGTGTTTGCTGTCTTACATAGAATAGGTTTTTCTCTTCCTTTTCAACTAAAACGAATTGATGTTGTTTGAGGAATGGACTGGTTCAGGAAAGAGAATGCCATGTAAGAGAACGCCAGTAAGAGAATGCCATGCAGTTAATGAACTATGCCTATCATCACAGAGGCACATGTGCCCAGCAAAGCAAGCACAGTGATCCCCAAAGTGTAGGCACTGGAGTAGCAGCAGTAAGTGTATCTGTCAGACCCTACTCAGATCCATTGGGCCAGAAACACTAGGATTCAGCAATTTGTTCTAATGTGGTCTCTTGGTAATTGTGATGTATAAGAAAGTTGGACCACTACCCCCAGGTACCAGTAATATCAATAGTCAAATACTCATAATCATTCCAAATAGCACATTCTTGCGTTTTGTAGTGTTAATTTCTCACTGTATTTCCCATTTTCTAAATTCATTTTCATTTCCTGCATATTTCCATGCCTTGTTCTACTGATTTGAAATGGGATGCATTACGGTAGAATTTGACAGTTGTGCATTTGGGCAAAGTATGATATTCTGGGCTGATAAACAAACACTTCATATATTCAAAACAAAGGCAACTTGCAAACATTTTATTGGAAATGACAATAACTATATAAAGTCAGGAAATCTTAAAAACAAGTGTACTTCCTCAGGTTGGGAGAAATGAATCAATAGGAACCAGTTTCAAAATAATCTGAAAGTGGTTCTGCCAGTGGTAGAATTCCTTGGGCATCTGTTGTCATACAACAAACTGCCCCTAAACTGTTGCAAGTAGCAGCCATATACATGCTCAAGATTCTACGGAGCAGAAGTCAGGGCCTAGTGCAGTAGGAACAGGTTAATCGTGTTCCAAGAGATAGATGTTGGGGCTTAAATACCCAAGACGGTTCCTTCATTCAAATGCATGGACCCCCAGCCAGGATGACTTGAAAAGCCCTGAACTTCCCTCCAGCACCAATTTCAACACCAAAGTGAAAAGGGTGTGGAGTAGAA
Source organism: Octomys mimax (assembly GCA_002564305.1). NCBI lineage: Eukaryota > Metazoa > Chordata > Mammalia > Rodentia > Octodontidae > Octomys > Octomys mimax. Next base: position 2,946 of record NDGM011252829.1, on the reverse strand, counting down.
GGACACAAACTGTCATTTGCTGGAGAAGCCCGGCTGAGGGATCCATAGTCTATTCAAATTCAAGGACTAGCAAAATAAACTCCCCATTCTGATGAAGGGTGTGAAAAATAATCTGTGGGGTTTACATAGGTACCTCAATAGTTATATTTTCTCTGTTGGGGGATTTTAGTAAACATTTTTAAAAAGTAGAAATTATTTTGCAGCGATTATTTCACTGTCATAATTAATACAACATGCACATTGAACACTCCCTGAACAATAATTAGGTACTTCGTGTATGTATGAATTGTCATTAGCTAGTATAGTGTCTAGCATGTAATCAATGGGTTTGAAGATAGTTAAAACAAAGAAACGATACATATTTAGGGAGATGGCAATATTAATTGTCCTGCCTTGAATATTGCCTGTTTATGAAAGTCTAAAATTATCATATTGTATATCCTAAACATGTACAATTAAAATAAGTTATAAAAAGAGTATACCGTGATTATTAGAATATTATTTTCATGTGGGCATTTTTCCAGATGCTCTTTAAAAGGTATAATAAAACGTAGTACCTTCCTTGAGAGGTGTTGACATACGGGACCATCACAGCAGATAAACCTATTAAATGAAGACATTGTTAGGTAATGAGAGGTTGCTAATAGAAAATAATACCAAGTCCAATTCAACCACATCGTATGCATTGGCAGCTGAGATCTGAAACAAAATTGGCTTGAAGGAACAAGTCGGCAGTCAAAAATGGGACAGGTAGCATAAACAAGTTTGATTTTAGATTATATTTTCAGAATTCTTGTTTCCATGAATTGCAGCTTCGTTGCTCACATTCGTACGGAAGGCTTGATGAAATGTTCTGCGCTCTAGTGCGAGATTTCAGAAGGGGTTAGGGGGCTTCTGATGGATGTCACCTGTAGTGTGTCTAAATTTTACGGAGATTTGTTCTTAAATACATGTTAGGAAAGTATCATCTGGAGATTCGTTTGTATTGGATACTTCTTGACAGGTTTGAAAAAGGACCAGACTAGCTTAAGAAGATATTTTCAGGGGCTGGCGAGATGGCTCAGTGGTCTAACGCACCTACTTAGAACAAGCTTAGCAAAGCACAG
>NDGM011252827.1:7176-18149 GCA_002564305.1 Octomys mimax | reverse complement strand
TGCCTGCTCTTCAAGTCACAGACCTCAAATAACCTCCTATCTTTATCCTTGAAGACATATTCTATCTCAGCAGGAAATTGTTGGAATCAAAACTGTTAGAAAGGAAAAAAAAATCATTAGCCATTGCTGTCATGTTTTAAATATTATGGGTTATTTTACTAAGGTTAAAAAATTCATTGCTTAAGAAAAAAAAAGAAACCCAGTGCTGTATCAGTGTTCAAATAAGTGTCTTTTATAAAATTAATATCTAAAATAATAAAATCAGTGCTTTAGGACAGTTACATGGTACAATTTACCCAGTCAAGAGCAAAGCAAGTTGGAACCTTCCCTTGCTCCTCTGCATGAGCTATGGAGGAATCAGCCCTGACTTTAATTAGGAACAAAGAGTAATCAAATTTGATTTGTGGGTTTACTTGAAATTCTGTTAATTCACAGTTAACAGGATTTTCCCATTCACTATCCTGATTTTATTTATATAGAGCATACTTCCATATTCACCAGGTAGAGAAATAGCAAAAAGTTTAACTTGAAACCTTAACATGGCACAGCGTTGGAGGAGCGTGAACACTGAAACTAATGACCTCATTTCTATCCTCTCTCATGAAAGGTAAGCCACCTCCTCAAACAAATGAGACAGGAAAGTGAGAAATCATGACTTGTTGCTTAATGCTTCCCAGGGGTATTGCTCTGAATGCTGAGCACTTGCCTCTGCAAAAGGAATGCAGAAATGCTTTTGAGTTTTCAATCAAATCCTCTGCAGCAATGCTAACGAAGTCCCGCTGAGTGTTCATCCAAGCCAAGGTCTGAATTTGGATCTGAAAGTAGCACTAAAATATTTTCTCCGTGTTGCTTTTTTTCCCTTTGCAGAAAAAAAAATGTTGAGGTTTCTAGTGCAGCAGATGGTTGCTAGAAGATAGGAATACATTATGGGTAAATCAATTTGCTTTATTATAAACACTGAATTTGAGATGTATTTTCTATATCTTTAAAGAATATTATCAATAGAATTCATCTTACTAAAATTGGATTTGTTGCAGAAGTTTGCTTTCTATTCATAAGCATAAAGTGACTAAAATCATGGGAAATAGGAAATGATACCCTTTGTTTCTCAGGTGTGACAGATAAATCATGGCATGAAGACATTTAAAGAAATAGTAGCAGCGAGGTGAAAGGATATTAGAAATTTGTTTGTATGATGCCCAAAATTCTACACATTTTCTTACCCAACATTGACCCTTCATGACATTTGAATTTTCTTGTTTTCCTCATCACATACATGCTCCTGTGCATCTCTGTGCTTCTGTCCAAGTGTTCCCATTGTCAACCTCTCTAAGTGCCACTCTCACATAAAAGAGAATGAGTTTTAAATATATCAACTCTTATTTTAATTGTTCTTAATCAAATATTTTCAGTTCTAAGATTCAAACAGCTTAGTTCTGGACCTACCCATGATCTGTAATTCCCATCCTTAGCCACCACCAGTAAGAATCAGGAAGAAAAATGGAAAAGAAAACTTAGTGGAAGCCTATTGGCCAACTGGTGAGTGAGCCTCTCAGAGCCTGTGCACGAAAGTCATGAAAGCATTGTCACTCAGGAAAGCATGCCTGGGAAGCTGACTGAAAAGCAGTGTTAGTGCTAAGAGGAGAAGACAATTCTGTTCTTGCTTTAGAACCCCAGGAACTCAAACCGGAACCTTAAAATTGGGCCTCCACTAAAATCTGACTCAAAATACGTGTGAGACCTTACAAACCCTCAAAAAGCATAGTGGGATAAAAAAAAAAGAGAGAGAGCACAGAGGGATAAAAAAAAATCTTCTCCCCAGGTTCCAGAGAGTTTTGTTCAGATTTGGCTCCCCAAGGCACAGTTGCAGTGCAAGTAGAGTCCTCGCACTCTCACATGGCGGTGCCTTACTAAGGTGACCTAAAGACAAGTTGCTATCCAAAGGATGCCCAACCAGTGTCCAGAAAATAAATCAGCCAGCTGTAGATTGATTCATATAAGAGGCTTCTCCCAACTTGTGATAGGACTTCTCTGCAGTTAAGGTCCCCGATTAGTGTGTAAGGTAAAAACTTAGGGAAACAGGGCTTACAGATCTGCTCATCAGAAAGTGGAGGTAGCAGTCACTGTTTTTAACCTAAATGATTACTATGAAGACATCATCAGAGAATAATTATTTGACTTTTGAAAATTTCACCATCTCCAATGTGAGACATAAGAGGTATGGAGCAAATAGAAGAAAGAAGAAAAATATAAGGAAGAGAAAAAAGGACTGAATATGAAAATATTTGTCCATATGGTTTTGTATTGAACTTTAAAAAAATTCAAGATAATAGAAAGCCTTTCTCTGATGCTACTGTACATTAACCATACTCTAACCTTTTAGGGTGTTTAGCAATGATGATGCCCAATAAAGAACTGCAATTAGTTCTCAACCACGGTGAATGAGAACTACAGAAAGTGTCATCCTCCATTTAGGCTGTGATAATAAGATTATCTTTTACTGGGTGATTTATGAAGAAGAGAAAATGTATTTTTCACAGTTTCAGAGAATGTAAATTCAAAGTTCAGGGTACCAGCAGATTCAGCGTGTGCTGAGAACCTGCTTCTCTTAGATGGTCCTTCTCTCTGTCCTCAGAAAGGGTGCACATGTTTCCAGGCCTCTCCTGTAAGGGCAGCAAACCTTCCTCGGAGGGCGCTTATCCTCATGGCTGTGCACACTTCTCTAGATACTACTGCAGGGACCATATTTCAACCTGAGAATCCTCAGATCACATTTAGACCAGCAATTAGATAGTAGAAAGCCTAACAACACAGAGGGAGAAAAATCTACTTTAAAGCCCCAGAATTGGCCTTCCATAAACTCATATCTTTGGTAATAATACCTACCTTCCCTGAGCCATTGTTTCATCTAAATACAAAGGACAATATCTACATTGACACTACTGAAGATCAAATTAAATAATATGTAAAAACAATGCAAAATATATTGCAAATATATAGCAAATATATTGCTAAGTAAATATGAACTTACTAGTCTTCCTTAATTAATATTCTTTAACCAGTACATAACCCAAATATACAACACACTTCCAATTGAGAATTGACCTAACAAGATCATATTTTTAAACAGAATCTCTGCACATACAGTGGAAGCATGGCTTGTTCTTTGCTTTAAGCACTTCTCATTTGCGAATTACTTTCTGCATCCTCAGATAAATTTTTGAGGGCAGGATTTGCACTTTATGCATTCACATATCAATTGCCAAGTGACCAGTGCTAGGAACAGATTTTCAATACTATGACTACTACACATACAATTGCTAATATTTGTGATCAAAAGAACTAGCAAGTTTACATCCAGTTTTCTTAATTGCATTGGAACTTATCTTTATCTACTAATATGGACATAGACCAAAATTCAAAGCTAGGGTAGGCATGTAATAATGCAATGATGGATGGCATAAAAACAGTGGGAGGAATTAATATAATCTTATAATCATTTCAAAGAAAGTGAAAGACAGCCACAAAATATATGAATGTGTTGATATGTGTTATGGTTTGTTGCTAGTTGTCACCCCCATGTAAGTTATGGGGCAGATGCAACTGGAGGAACAAGTAGATTGAGGGGCGGGGCCAGAGGACCACAGGGGGGGCCCAAGGAGTGGGGCCAAAGAGGCAGAGACATTAAACTGGCTAGCCTGTGCTTTCTGAGGGTGGAGAGGGTCATCCTGGACACAGCAGTGCCCAGCGTCTCCTCCAGGGTCTTGAAACTTCCAATAACAGTGAGCTAAATAAACCTTTCCTTCCCTCATTTTGAGTATTGGGTATTTGTCCCAGCAATGAGAAGAGTAACTAAGACATATATGAATGTGTTGGTATACAATTTTGACTTAATACTAAATAACATTTAGACAAAAGAGGAATACAAAGAGAAAGTCCATGTCCTGCAGGGAAGAAAAACATGTTCGAAGAATGAGGACTAAGATTAGCGTTTGGGTTATGTCAAACTCAGGTTTTAATATGAATTTCCTCTGCCTACACTTATATGATATTGTCTCCAGTTTCAAGTTTTACTGTTTCTTAGTTCTTCCTGTATTGGAACATTTATTTTGTCCTTTATTTTTAATCTGTGATTTTTCATATTAAAGAAACAATGTGGTATTTAAGTTTGTGTGTGATTTATTTCACTTAGCATTATGATCCCAAAGTGCATCTGTTTTCCTAGAAATGACTCAAGTTTATCTTTATTTGTGGCAGAATAGTATTCTATGGTGTGTAGCATTTTCTTTATCCATTCATCTGCTGAATGACATATGGGTTGCTGCTCCAAGATTTATCTATTACATATTGTGAAGCTTATAAAGAATTCAAGAAAATCAGACCACCCCAAATAATAGATTCAATCAAGAAATGGGCAAGTGAAGTGAATAAACACTTCAAAGAAGAATTACAAATGCCAAGAAATACAAGAAAAAATGCTCAACATATCTAGCCGTTAGAAGAATGAAATTAAATCAACACTGAGATCCCATCTTACCCCAGAAAAGTGGCCATCATCAGGAAATAAAATAACAAGTGCCGGAGAGCCTGCAGGAAATCAGGCATCTTCCAGCACTGTTGGTGGGCATGTAAACTAGTTCAACTACTATGGTGATTCCTCAAAAACTAAAACTAGAAATTCCATGTGATCTAGCTATTTGCCTCGTAGGTATCTTCTCAAAAGAATAAAGAAAGTCATATTAAAATAGGTTTTTAAATAACCCATTTGGTTATTGCATTTATACATGGGACAAGAGTATTCCCTATACTATTGTTAAATTCTAAAGTCTCATCATGCCTTTTGTTGCCTCTACTTCCCACCCACACACCCCTAACCAGTCATATTCATGCAGTCTCTCTGCACACACTCGCGCCCAGTTTGCCAAGCCTCCTGCAAAGCCCCATAAGAGCTGTCTTCATCTGCATTCTTCAGTCTTCTCCAATTTTTTTTCTTTTCTTCCGGAACCAGGGATTGAACTCGGGCCTTTGTGTTTGCCAGGCAAGTGTTTATTCTACTGAGCCATCTCCCCGGCCTCCAATTGTTCCATTCAATCTTAATCTTTTTCTTTCAACTTTCCCAATTTTGTACTTTTTCTAAAGTTAAATGCAGACCAGGACTTGCATAATCATGGGCCGTGTTTGTCTTACTTCGTTTCAAGTGAATCACCTGAGCTGAAGCTCTTGTTGAAGCGAGCGTCCTGGTGAGCAAGTCTTGGTTTGGTGCACAGTAGCTCCCAAGCCAGGGGTTAGCCCAGGACCTGGGACACGACCTTTTGTGTAATAAGTGTGTGTGGTCATAAGTTCTTTCTCTGGAATTTGAATTAGGAAATGTAAGAAGGTAGTCCACAGAAACAAGAAGGAAAAGAATGCAAGGAGTGAAACTAAGAGATGAAATGAAGATGTTCACATACAAAACTTAGGGAAGAAAAGTATAAACTAAACAAAGAATCATCTGGTGCAATGTATATTATTATATAGTTTATAAATAGTTTATATAGTTTATACAATACGCATTATATTTAGGGGTGTGGGGGAAACTGAGCAGTCAGAGGAGTCAGACTATGCTAACATGAAACTCTAGTGCTGTCTTAGTTACTTTTCGCTTGTTGCTGGGACAAAATACCTGACACCCTAAATTAAGCAAGGAAAGGTTTATTTAACTCACAGTTTGTGGAGGTTTCATTCCATACTCAGCTGGCTCCAAGGCAGAATGGCACAGGGCAGAGGGCAGGTGTTCATGGTGACAGAAAATACCAAAGAGCGAAAGGAGGAGCAGTGGCAACAATGGCAGTGGAGAACGGGTATGTCTCCCTTATGTTGCATTCGAGCTATCTGCCACAGGCCAGGTGTACCACTCACCCATAATCCCAGCACTGGATTATGAATTAATCACAAACTATAGAAGTCCACCCCATAACTGCATGAGGCTTAGGAGGACCACTTGACACAAACCATAACAGATGTAAACAGGAAAGAAACTCTCTATTTAGACCTAGGCCCTGTGTGCTCAACCAGGTTTTCTGCTTCCGTGTGTCACACAGTGCTTCAGATGCACGTGATTTGCTGCTGCTCTCTGTCCTCTGATTCACTAAATTGTCCCCACCACTCTTGAGCACAGATGTCATGTCTTTATGTTCTTTTTTATTCTTTCTGCCCAAATACCTAAAAAACAAGAACAAAAATGGTTATACATTTATGAAATGCTCATTGATTGATTTAAAACAATTTAGAATGCTTATGAATTAATCTTTATCCAGAAATATACAAGAGAATGATTCCAAGTCTTATTATTGTAGTTTGTAAAATAACAAAGAATACAAATTAATTTTTAGCATGTTTACCTCCTTCTTTTGTCATTCATATTAAGGCTTGCTGACAATAACAGCAGAGATGGAGCCAAATATTAAAAGTGTTCCATCCATAGGCAATTGAGGTTGATAAATAGCCAGAACTTGTTGAAGATCGGCTTTTGCCAAGATTAAAAAAAAAAAAAACCTATCCCTCACTTACAAGGAACAAAAGTGAATAATACTATTATTTGAGTACTTCTTTCCATTTTTTCTTATTCTAAAAGGAAGAATTCCAAATAAAATTTCAGATTTTTTAAATGAAAAAACATACTCACTTAGTAAAATGAGTTAAATATGCTAACTACGGGAAAATGTAAGAATAATTCTTTGGCAGTTTCAGACTTTATAGAAATGGATAAAGTAGAGGTAATAGTCCTCCCTGAAATTTGAATATAGTTATTGAGCTATCATTCAGCTTCCTCTTCCTTCAACTAAATAATTCTAGCTTTTTAGGGTTTTCAGACAGGTAATATTTTCCATCCTTTTAATCACTGTGGTCAGTCTTTTTCTGAACCAACCAATTTCTCCTCATCTTTGTCAAGTAATTTTCATGACTTTACAATGGCTTGCGTTTAACGACAGAGAGAACCAAAGGATCAAAGATTTATTTGGCTCTTGTTGGCGTGTATCACAACAGTGACAGAATGTTCTGGCTCACAGACAAGAGCAATAAATATGGCATGTCTGACCTTCAGGAAAGTTTTTGATTCTATTACCAGTGCCATTTTACTCAGCAAGCAGAAAGCTAATTGTCTTCATTACATAGCAGATGGGGCTCAAAGGCGCTCACCTCTTTCTCTTCTTATTCTTCTGATACTGAAAGCGAATACAGTGTCCCTTTGGAAGTGTTTCACCCTTTGAAGCAGTCTTGTTCATGTTCTTTTTGATGCCTTTCCTGCTCTTTTGTATTATCTGTGAATGAAACACAGAACCTTTTTGTAGAGTATCCTTCCTGTTACTCTTCTTCATATTCATTTAGCAGTTTTGTAAGTTTCATCCTCAGAAATTGGGGGGAAGATAACAAAATGGGAAAAATTTTACATCATAAAGTTAAGTTATTAGTATCAAGTGAAATTATATTAGCAATATAAGCTCCTATCAGTCATTTATTTATTTACTTATTTAATTAATTATTCAAAAGAGGATATGCCTATATAGTTCTGGCTGACCTCAAACTCCTGCCAATCCTCTTGCCTCAGCCTTGAGTGCTGAGATTATAGGAATGTACCTTGACATTTGATGTACAAACTCCTAGCTTAATTATCAAAATATCCATCAGTAGTATTATGCACATCTAAAAGAGTCTCCTTTGATATTATTCTTGTTCCAAGACAACTACTAAGAAGCAGCACAGGTGAGATATTGAAATTTGCACCAAGAATACAGTGCTGATTTTGGATTTGTGAACATTAGACATCATCCACTTAAGGTTTATAGCTTCATTGTTCCATTAAAACAACATATTTTGGAGAACCTACAGAGCACATTTGTTCTTACGCACTTGACTTTCTCAACAAGCAAAGGAGTTGGATGTGAGGATGCTAATGTTAGTTCCTTTCCCTTCCTTAGTGTATGCTTTCTGTTTATTTGAAGGGAAGTGCTTGGCTACTTTCTGGATTTTTCCTTTGCTCCTGTCATGAAGTCTTTCACTCTGTAATCATCACAATTCTTAGCTGAACTTAGCATTTCTAAATGGTTTCTAATTAATTTTTTTTCATCAGAAATAGAGCTTACATGTCCTTTGGATATCCCGTCATAGTTGTGTATACAATGCCTTGGAAAAGAAAAGTTTACACTTTAATGTTCTCAGTGTCTACTGATAACCACTGTAGCCCAAAAGATCACAAAGACAAAAGTCGTTTTATATCCATTTACATCCCTAACCATGAGTGCAGAACTCAATGCTATCTTGTTCTTACTCAGATTTGAACTCAGATCTTTGAGCCCAGAGTTCATACTTGGACCATTGCTTCTGCTTTGCTTTATAGGCATAGTGAAACTTTTTGGCCCTATTTTAAGCAGGTTAATGAAATGAAGCCATTGAAAGTTAGTAGAATATAGATTTTATTTGTTATACTAGAATTTATAGTATCAAACGAGATCAAAGGAATAACTTTTTAACTCCTAAATGTACAAATGTGATGTATGCTTGGCAAGTTGAGTGGAAATTATTTTTTTATTTTACTTGTTTTTGTTTCCTATAGATAAGTTTAGAATCATGCAAAAATTGTACATTTCACCATTTTGATGCAATATTTCACATAAATTTAATTTGCATGAAGCCAGTACTGTAAATAAAGCAAATATATTCTGCTTCTCTTTTGAAAAAATGATGATGAATAACACTTCTTGGGCTTTTTTAAGCTTCTTGAATTTAAATCTTATGTAGCAAGATAAATTAGCATGATGTGGTGAAACATGATGGCAGCTGCCAGAGAAATCTAAACTTTATAGGCACAGAAGTAAGAGTTCTCCACATTTAGCATGGAAATAGGACAAGCTACTAATTTACTAATCAGTTACTAATCTGATTCTCTGTTCATGCCTACTTCATATGTTTATCCTGATCCTCAAGTTTTAACCTTCTCTAAAATAAAGAAATAAAGATGAGCCCTGACACTTATTATTATAGCTCCATTAGGCAGACACATGGTTATGAGGGACTTATATAGGAAGAACTCGTGTCAGAGAACTGCTGTGAATAGGATTCCTAACTCAGAAATCCAGGAGTAAATGACAAACAGGAATGCATGAGTACACGTGGATACAAACACATATGTGTGGGATGTGTACCTGAGTACATACACACATGTGGTGGTGTGTACATCCGTGTGTATGTGTGTGTGTGTGTGTGTGTGTGTGAGAGAGAGAGAGAGAGAGAGAGAGAGAGAGAGAGAGAGAGAGAGAGAAAGAGGAAGACAAAGCCAAAAAGGGGAAAGGTGAAAGTAGAGGAATTTGCTTCAAATAAATTTGATCTGAAAGCTAATTAAAAATACAATTAGAAATAGAAAATGACTGCAATTATAAACCTCATTTCTTTCAATAGTTAAGCAGTTGTTAAAAATAAAAAAGTGCTTTATGTTAGAAAATTTCGCATTGCAAATTTATTAAGTTCAAAATTTGTGCCTATGTAGAAGTTCAGATGCACATTAACACTTCATATTTCAAAAAACGCAAAAGAGATGTGTATTCTAGAATTCATAAAATGTAAAAAAGTGATATAGAAAACAGTGATTATGTAACATATCTTTGTGAGTCAAAAAGCACCCTCATCCCACATCTCATTTATGTTTAAATAACATTCATATCAACACAGACACATAGTAGTACAATAGCGAAAATGTCAGCAATTATTTTACAACTAAATGCAATAAAATTTTAATTATTCTAACTAAGAAAATAAATTAATATATTTTTAAATGCAATGGAACAATGATTATAACTGAGAGTAGGTAATGCTTCTCATTCATTAAAAATTTAAAGTCCCACTATATCTTCATTTGATTGGTGAAGCAATTTAGACCTTGAGATGTTTAATAACATATCCAGTCACACAGTAAGTGAAAGATGTAGGATGTGAAATCAGTTTGCAGGTGTTTTGTGTAGTAACAGCAGCAAGGTTGTTAACATCTAGCAAATTCAATGGAAAAATAAGCCTTCATAGGCCATGTAAACGTTTATGCTTTAAATGCATGAAGTTTTTCTTTAGTGGGTAGATATATATACCCTTTTGACTCTGTTCTGCTTGTTGATCACTACCATAAAAGCAATCTCAAAAGGAAATGACATGAAAGAGCTGAAGACTGATCTTGTCACAGCCTTTTGGGAATTACTCAAGTGGATAGTTTATCTCTGTTCTGGTGTCATGGATGCTAGGAGATCAACCTCAGAGATGGCTTCTTCATTTGCATGCCTGGCATCTTAGTTTTCCTCAGTTTCTCTATCCTTAGCATCAGCTCCCATCTTCTAGGGCTTCTCCACATGGGTAGATCTTGGATAACTACACTTAAAAATAACTAATAAGTGACTGGCTGATAGCAGCCAGAAAACAAAAGCTTCCAGACTTGTTAAATGCTGTGTCCATTACAGCCTCAGTATCAGTTCTGCATTCTCTATGCAGACTATTCTCACAGTATTCAAGGGGCCATCAGATTCCAGTAGGTAGAAAACTAAATCATACCTCTTGATGGGAGAGTTGTACACTCATTTTCAGACTGAGGGATTGCATGGCCATCTCTGGAAAAGACAAATACCTCTAATTCTGCAGCTACAAACTGCTTTAAATTTAGTGTCTTCAGATATTTAGAATACTTGTCTGCAATAGTACTTGAGCTTATAATCAGCCACTAGAGATTATGTTTTAAATCTACTATTAAATTTTTCTTTCTAATTCCAAATACTAATTACATGCAGATAAGAAAAGAAACTGCACATCAAAAATAGTGAAACATAATAACCACAAAATTTCAATGACCTAAAACATTTTTCATACAAAATAAAAAATTATCACCATTAATAAAAATAAGAGGGCTGGCGAGATGGCTCAGTGGTCTAAAGCACCTACTTGGAACAAGCTTGGCGAAG
>NDGM011252822.1:0-11099 GCA_002564305.1 Octomys mimax | reverse complement strand
AAAAAAAAAAAAAAATTCAACCACAAAAAAATCAAAGATTTCAAATTAAATGTAACTTTAAGAGAAAGAAATTTTCAACGTAGGAAAACCTATAAGTAGTTATTATTTGAAAATACTATTTCATGATTAATCCTCTTCTAAATGCTGTGCTCTAGCACTACTGCTAGTATTCAGGTACATATTCGAGGACTAGATCAGAAAAAGTTTAATATGAACCATGAAAATCTCAGATCATTGTCCTATAAGCCCTTGTTTGGCTATGATAATAAAACTTTATAACAACTAAGTGGTAGAATAGCCTTAATAAAAACAATGACACACTCAACTTGTGGCACTGAGGAAGAACTGTTCACTACTGAGCTAGGATGTTAAAGCAATGTACACCACAAATTTTAAACTATGAGCTACAGCATGGAGTTAGCTGGCACACTGCGGCCCAGACCTTTGTATCTGTGAATGAACTGAAGCCATGCCCACACATTGGTGTACTGTTGATGGAGAAAATACGAGAATGACTGTGGTCTGCAAATTCACAGGTGATCCATTAAGAAAAAAATGCCACTTCTGGACTACAGGACATTTTTGTACTACCTTTGCTTAGTTCTAAAATGTCTCCCAGAGTGGCAGAAGGGCTGGGTCCCAGGCTCTTCCTTTTCCTTATTGCTTCCTAGCTGCCATGCCCCTTTGGCCTTGGAGAAGCCAACTGTGGTAGGGTGATACATTGTGTCAACTTGGCTGAATAGGTGCGCAGGGTCCACCCTGAGGCGCTACTGGGCTGGCACTGGGGTGCGACTGGTTTTAGAGTGGACTCAGCATGAAAAGGAGTTTAAGAAGGTTTTTTATGTATATAAAGGAGTTTAGGAAGGCTTCCTGGCCGCCCTGTCTCATGCCACTTTGGAGGCGCTCCAATCTTCACAGTGCAGGACACGTTTTCACAGTTAGCGTAGAAAGAAGAGAGAGGCTTGATGGATGCTGCAGCCGTTGCTCCGCCTCTGCTATTCATTTTCTGCCGCCATAAACTGCTGTTGTTTGCACTGGAGCCAGCAAAGTATAAACTAAAACCTCCACAAATTGTGAGCTAAATAAACCTTTCCTTCCTTCATTCCGAGTATCAGGTATTTGTCCCAGCAATGAGTAAACAATAACTAAAACACCAACCGTAAACTGAATCCTCTAAAAACTACATAAAGCCAAAATAAACCTCTACCTTCTTCAAGTTATGGGTCTTCTGTATCTTGTCCCAGCAATGGGAAAGTGACTAAGACAACATTTTATACTAAAATATTCCTGGTTAAGGCTTGTAGGACAAAAAAGAACTTTATTCAACTGAGATAATTATAATTCTAAGTAACACATAATTATGCATCTGACTGTTCTTGCTCTGGTAAAAATGGGGTGTAGTGCGCTGGGCGTGGCCTTACACCGAGTGCTGCAGTGCTCGCTGCCATTTCTCTGCTGTGGATACTTCCTTCACACGCTCTTCTCTGCCATGGTTCAATTTCCCACAATGCTTCTTGAGCTTGGATGTTGCCTGTTTCACTTGTCCTTCCCCTTGCCTCCTCTTATTAGCTTTGGTAATATTTGGGGTGAAAGGGGCTTTGATCACCTCCCTTCTCCTTAGTATTTACCAGTTATTTGGCTTCAGCTTTATTCACATACTGATTTCTTATTTATGATTCATTCTTGCACCTTCCTTGTTCCTGCAGCACAAGCAACTTTGCCCCCCATCTACTGTTCAGTGCTACTGGGCAGCACCTGGTTTTGAGCAGCCCAGGATTAGCTCCTATTACATTTCCTTTTTTTTTTTTTGCGGAACCGGGGATTGAACTCAGGCCCTTGCACTTACCAGGGAAGCCTTATTCTATTGAGTCATCTCCCCGGCCCTCCTACCACATTTGGAAGTGTGTTCTTCTGTAACTCTATCCTGCCTGCTTTCTGTCTTTAAGGATTTATTATAGTTTCTTGTCTGATGAAACCCTTTCATCATCTGAAGTACATACTATTTCATTCACTGAGAACATTTCTTCTGCCACTAGGAACAAAGAAAAGGAGACAGCGTGATGCGTGCTCAGGTCTCAATCTTTGAGTAGAAGCCCTGCATTTGCTTCTACATTTTCCTAATTTATCAGTTTAACAATTAATTAGGCTGTACATTCTTTTCACTGGCATATACTGAAAAGTTCCATTTTTCATAATTGCACTGGTTAATTTTGAAAGCCTATCTCAAGTGGGAGGAGGAACACAGATGTTGAATCAAAAATCTTGAAACAAATCTTGATTCCCTGGATTCATTCTACTTGACTTTCAGGAATTTAGATGTTCCTAAGACAAATGAATCCTTATTCATAAAAATGGCGATACTACTACTTATGTATTTGACTTCATAGTAAATTATAAGTGATACATCACAGACAGTTTGCTTCTAAATATTCTAGAAAATTTTCTGTGATCTTCTGTCTTAGTTACTTTTCTTGCTGCTGAGACAAAGCACCTGACATCTAAAAAGGAGGAAAGGTTTATTTGTCTCACAGTTTGTAGAAATTTCAGTCTGTAGGAGCTGGGGAGATGGCTCAGTGGAGTAAGTACTTCCCCAGCAAGCACAAGGGCCTGAGTTCAATCCTCGGTTCCGCAAAAAAAAAAAAAAAAAAAAGAAATTTCAGTCTGTAGTTGGCTGACTCCAGGGCAGGGCGGCCTGGCAGGGGCATCGTAGACGAGACACCATCCAGAAGTGGGCAGGCAAGAGCATACTAGCCCTCTCTGTGTCACTCTCATCTTACGCAAGCTCCCACTCTAGGGTGAATGTAGCACTCACATTCTAGCCAGAACAAAGCCAAACCAAAACCAATGGACTGATTTAGTAATCATACACTATGGATCCCAGCACCATACATTCTAGACCCAGCCATCTCTGAAAAGCTTTCCTATGACTGCACGAAGCTTTGGGGGACATCTAGACAAAAGCCATAATACCTCCATTAGCTGTGAGCACACTGTATTTCCAAACTGCAATCTATTATTCCCTTACTTCCTGTGCTAATTATATATTCTAAATGTCAACGATTTTATCATTTGTGCATTTGGTACAGGATCTCACTACGCAGATCGAACCTGTGGTGATTCTCCTATTTTCAGCCTCCCCAGGCTGGTATTACAGGTGTGTGCCACCATGCCCGGACTCTGTGGCCGGCTCGGTGAGCCCTGGGCGCTCAAACCCTGGTCCCCGTGCTTGCCAAAGCAGGCACTTAGTCCGCTGAGCTCTCTTGTCGGCTTCAGGTCAATGATTTTGGAATCCATAGGATTCTACTTTTATGAAAGGCAGAACTAGACCTTAATATACAGGGATACTGATTATAACCTTTAAAAGGTACACGTAATAGTCCTTTTATAAGCAATAAATGAATTTTAAAAGAGCATTTCCAAAAAAAAAAAAAAAAGCTCATTTGATGAGATCAATGCAACTAATTATGAAACCACAATTAAAAATTTCTATGCTGCTTTAAAAAGCTTAAAAAAAATCCTTCATATAAAACAACACTTCTACCTGGCCACAACTGAAGTGTCTTCAACAGAAGCTTCTGTGATTCTCACTCATTTGGCTACAAAAACAAGGCTCAGGCATAAATAAAACAATAGTATGAGTACAGTTAGAAAAGAAAATTCCTTCGAAGTTAGGCAACTCAATAATTTAGCCACACAGTACATACTGAAGGTTGATATGTTAGGTCTAATATATATGCAAGTCAAGCCAGGCTTTCAGGAGTTCTTTAATGTGGAAGATTGTGGCAATGGAAACTACAATCACAAGGCTGAAGCACCATGTTTTGAGAACAAGGAATATTAAGAACAATGGTTCCATCCTTTTAGCATAGTGACAACATGCCCTGTTTTGCTTTCCTAAGAAAAAGCCATCAGAAAGAAAACATCTGATGTATAGGTCCAGATAAGAGGCAGTTCATTTAGAAAATACTCTGAAGCTCACAGGATCCCATGGAGATTTTTATTTTTAGAGGACAAAGCCATTGGCTGAGTGAAAATGTCAGGAAAAGAGGAGAAAAGGAGTCATTTCTTTTACTATATGCTTTGTTAACAGACAGGCTGAAGCCATGGGAACTGAATGAGGATGAGAGCTGACAGCCAAAAAGCCAGAGCCTGGTCATGTTAGGAAAGCGCAAAACCAAACCCATGGCCAAGTTGTGCCTCAACTCTGCAGTTCTCTGATCAATACAATCTATCCACTGTTTAATCTTGGTTTCCGTACTTGCAATAGAGTCCTAATTCATAACAATACTGGAATTATATAAATCTCCTACAAAGCAAAAATCAGTATGTGTTGCCCATGGCAATAATATTTTGATACAATAAGCAAACATATTTCCCCGTGGATGAAATTATCTGGCAGTTTTCAAGGATACTTTGTGATCTTTTCACAGGTGCCAGGGAGGGACACAGAGTTCCTGGAAATTCCTCGGAGTACACTGTATCACAGGTGATACAGATAGCAGCACTGGAGGATCATATGGCCATTTATTTTTGCTTTTGGAGACTATCACTTTTATCAGTATGGTACGGGGCTCTGAAAACTGCTGCGGATAAGTGCACACAGAAGGCGAAACAAGGAACAGACTTAGAACATCCACTGCTTAATATGAAGCTACGAAGCGAAAAATCCCTAGCTTTAGAGGACTGTCTAAGCTTTATCTTTAAAGAGCTGGAATGAGAGGGCTAAGAGATCTGTGCTACTTCTTTTCCAAATTCATAACTTACTGTTGGTCAACTTACAAAGCATGCGATTCTTTTCAATCATAGTTACAATAAAAGCTACTATTTATTAAGTGTTTACATTGTCAGGCATTCTGGAAAAGTGTCGTATTTACATTTAATCTATTATTTTTGTGGCACTGAAGACAGAGCCCAGGGCCTTCACATTGAGCTGTATCCCGAGTCCTCTTTTCCCTTTTAAAATTCTGAGACAGGAACTGTGCTGCTTAGGCAATACTTTTCATCTTCCTGCTTCGGCCTCCTGAGTGTTGGGATTACAGGCATGTGCCACCATATCCAGCTAATTTATATTCTTTTTTGCTTCTTTTATTATACTTTATTCTACTATCTCAAATGAAAATATTATGACTAGCACTTTCTACTGAATGGTCATGAAATGGTAATTTGCGATCAACACTAGTCCCCTATTTTATGAAGATTTCTTCCCTTGCAACACGAAACACAGCCGGAGTGGCTGCTTCTGCTGTTAATGGGATAACTTCTGAGGCTGGATTCTGAACTCCACCTAAGAGTTTATATGTAACAGCAAAGACAAAACACACTGAGAAACTTCAAATTTACCACTACTTCAAGCACATCAAGAAAGCAGCAGGAAGGGGCCGGGGAGATGGCCGGGTGATGGCTCAGTAGAATAAGCAGTTGCCTGGCAAGGGCTTGAGTTCAATCCCTGGTTCCGCAAAAAAAAAAAACAACAACAACAAAAAAAAAAACAAGCAGCAGGCTGAGTCACTAGTTACAGTAAAATACCCACTAATTTTACTCATTGTGGACTAATAAAAAATGGAGCTTCCAAATTTCAAGCCAGTATCACCTGTGCTTCCTTCAGCTAACACTTAGCTTTCCATAACTGTATTTTCTTGGTGATTTTGTTGACTGCGTCTATCTAGTTCTCTGTCCCTATAACTATGCAAGAGTCATACAAATTAAGAATTAAATATTTAGTTAAAGGCTAATGCGAAAGACAGCAGGAATAACATTGGCCTTACCTTTGACAGAAGCAACTTCACACAGGAAACATGGCCCTCATAAACAGCAGACAGAAGCGGGGTAATGTGGTGTTTATCAGGAGCCTGTGAAATAATGAAGACCAACCTTATCCATGTTTCTTTCTTTCCTATTTCCAGATATAGTTAGGGAGTTTCTGTGAGTATTTCAAAACTGATGAATAGTATTTTTGCCCACAGTACATAGAATCTCTTCTCCAAGGCAGTTTCTAGTCACTGGAGAGTTGTACCAAGGATCTCAAGAGTTGTTACCAAGGAGCTTTGATCCCAGCTCAAATCCTGCATCTGCCACTTATTTTGCAAAGTGTTGTTTAGCTCTCTGAGCCTAAGTTTTACATTATTGTAGAACTGCCTTGTGGCACAGGAAGGGAAGAGCTTGGTCCCAGCCGATGAGGTAAAGGAAGACTACCACAACTGGGCCAGGCGACATGGCATTTCTGAAAATGTGAAAACTCATCTATTTTGCTGTTATAGGCAGTCACAAGAATCTTCTGAAACTCTG
This sequence comes from Octomys mimax, assembly GCA_002564305.1. Lineage (NCBI taxonomy): Eukaryota > Metazoa > Chordata > Mammalia > Rodentia > Octodontidae > Octomys > Octomys mimax. Next base: position 4,814 of record NDGM011252822.1, on the reverse strand, counting down.
CCTAAGTTGCAAAAGCATGGAGTCAGGAGACGGCTGTTCACACCTGACCACTGTAAACAGTTTAGCATGCTGCAGCCTACGACTCTGTGAAGTCCTAGGTTCCTTTACCTGATGGCATCTGCTAGCTACAGAAAGTGCCAACCCCAAGCTGTGCAGCTGAAAAAGCAGCAGCCATGTTGTTTGTTTGGTTTACTTTTTTCTTTTTGGTACTACAAATTAAACTCGGGACCTTGTGCTGGCCAAGCAGCACTTAAGCCACTGAGCTATCTCCCTGGCCCTGGTTTACTTTTTAAAATTCCAACTTATATTTTTAAGTTATAGGAAATTGTATAATTGTGGACTTTCCTAAAGCAACTATTTCAAAAGTCTACAGAAATAATTATTGAAATTATACAACAATATTTTTTCTAAAAATAATATACATTAATATCTGCTCCTTTCAGCAGCAGGAATTCCAGGATTTCGAGCTGTCCACAGTCTGCTGCATAGTGAAGAGGCTTCCTTCCCCCTTCCAGTGTCCGGTTGACATCTTCTCCCTTATAAAAGAGGGCAGAGAAAAATGTTTACACTGATGGGAAATGAGACCTCTTGATGTTGTCTTAAACCTGAAGAAGTTAATGAAACAATTACATTTGTGAAGTGAAATAAAAACCTGAAATTCTGCATGAATGTAGACAAAAAAATTAGAATAATGCAGAGGCTTCATGTGGCTGACAGAAAAAAAAGCATTCTTATAACAGGGCCTTAGAAAAACTGCATCCTTAAGAAGAAATTCACAGTACTGAACATCTACATAGGAAAGCACAGGGCTTCAAATCAGAGCTCTCTGTACTTCACTAACAAGGAAAAAGTAAAATGGATCAAAGTAAGTGGGAGGAAAAGACTAAGAGCAGAGCAAAGTCAAACAAAAAAACAGAACACCATAAAGAAAAACCAGAGCTGAGCCTTCATGATGAGAAATACGACTGGTAAACTTCTAGCACGAGTGATGTTATGGATTACTTTCTCACAAAGAACCGAGATGGTCTCCCCAGTAAATTCTGCCAAATACCTACACGCTGTTGCAGAAAACTGAAGGGGTGGGCAATAAGCCACCTCATCCTGAGGTCATGCTTTCCCCCATTTGAAAAGGACACAAGGATGTCACGAGAGAAAAGCACACAAGCACACAAGCGCACAAGGGCCAGTGGCACAAATGCAGTTTAGTTTTCTCCCTCTTCTTCTGTAAGAATTTCATTCTTCATTGACAAAATATTTTATATCTACTTATCTGTATTTCACAAAAAAAATAAAGTATGCTGTCCTGGAAGTCCCTACTTACAACTTCTCCAACTTTTTCACTGAAGCGAAATAGGCAGAGAACAGGAGAAACAAAACTACAATAGTTCCCCAAAGCTGAAGGCAGAATTCTAAGTTAAATAAAAGAATTTTCTCAAAGTAGTATTTGATCTGGTAAAGTCATACAAATGTATCTGGATAAATACGCACATCGAAATGTTAAATATACGGCATTTAATGTCAGAGGCACAACCCAAATCCATAGCTGCTTTTGCCCTTACCTTCCTTAGAAGGGATGCTGCAGGAATTTGGGCTATATTTACGCTGGGTTTTAAAGTAGCTTCCCGGAAACTGTTGGCTGTCTTCATGTGAAAAGCATAATATTCTACAACTGAATTCATGGCAGAGATGCAATATGATAATCTCTGGTTCTGTACAGCTCCGTGAGAGCTACAGACCACTACGTGATCCAAAAGAAGACTTTTAAAGAGTCTACATCCTATGTGTGTATATACAATTTTCAGGAAGAGTTCCTTTCATTTTTTTCATGTAATACTCCCAAAGGGGCCATGACCCCAAGTTAGAATCTCTTTCCTCTAGCAGAATGTACTGTCCTTAGTTATTTCGATTTTTCCTCACCTTCCTTTACCACCTCATCCTGAGGTCTACTTTTATGAAGAGACACAATATTAAATTGTATCTACCATGAGGCAGAAACCTGACGCTCTGTGACTGCGAATTACCAACACTGAAGCACAGAGCTTGGTGGGCCTCGGGCTCTTCACAGTAAGAGGCAGTGCTGGAGGAGGTCATCCCTAGGTCTTTAACAGTTAGTTTCTTGGGCTAAATTACAAGGCATTTGATGATTAGGTCAATATACAACCTCTCACATATACCCTAAACCTGGGAAATCGATTTTTCGGCACTTTTGCTATAGAGACAAAGTACTTAAAAGACTGGATGCTGAAGCAGTCATTACTGTGACTGTTACACCTTTCCACAAGATTTAATGTAACAGTATGAAGAAAGGTAAAAAGAATACACATACAACTCAAAGAGTGGTCTTTTCTTCTCTGAACTGTTACTATTAAGTAGACAGATATAAAAAGATAAAATATGGTATCAGAAAAGATACTAAAATTTGATTTACTTCAATAAGGATTGTACTTATCCTAAGTCCCGGTAACAATTTGTAGTGGTTACTGATTATGACAGCATACTACACAGTACTAAACTAAGACATAGTGGTTATTCAATAAAATGCCTGCTGATTCAGAGTGTGTGTACACGTGATAGAATGGGGCTAGAGGAATTCACACAGAACTGTACAAGGAACTGTCCCAAGCCAACTGGAGATCCAGATGCTCTGTGGTACTGATATGTGGAGCTGACCACCTTATTAACTAAACAAAGTAGGTTACCGGTCACGAAGAGTATGATCCCATTTATGCTAAGGCTTAGGATACATTTATATATGAGTTATACACACATACACAAGCTTATTAGTAGTCACTTTCAGAGAACTGGATTTTGAGGATATTCTCACTTTCTAAATTTTAGTATTTAAAACAAGTCAGTATGCTTTAAATCAATGAAAGCAAAAGATATTTTCATTTTGAAAAACTAAAGCCAAAGACAATTATTTGTTTATTGAGTTAGAAAATTTTTGACCCAAACATGTTTTTTGATAGATATAGAAGACCTACTAATTACATATATATATTATATATACATAAAATAGAACATAAGAACAAAAGAATAAAACAAGTCTCTTGCTAAAAACAGGCAAAATAAAGGTTAAGTCAAAATATTTACAAAAAAAGAAAAAAAAAGCCAGAAAAATTAAAATGACCATTTATGACAGTAAATGTGACTGGCTTAATTGACCCAATTTTAGATTTTATTTAAAAAAGTGAAAAACAAGCTAATACTGAGAGATACCTACAAACTGAATGATAGGAGAAAAAATACACAAGAGATAAAAATGAACTAGGCATATATCATATATCTAAAAAACTTGGAGTAATAACATACAAGGTAGAATTAGAAAGATATTAATTTTATATTTTAAACAATCCAATCTAGTTATGAGCCTATACATGAAACAGCAAGGAACCTGACAAGACAGCATTGCTTGAGAAGCCGCTGTGATGATCTAGTTCTTGGCAGGCAAGGCTACAGGAGGCATGATCAATACTGAGATTCAATGTGCTGAGTACTACACTTTGTACTCACAGGAAACCATATTTCTACTTCCACTGAGTTGTGAAACATGATTATGCCAAACAGAATTTTTTCTTTTCCTGCAGAACATGGGATTGACCTCCGCCCTGGGAAGCACTTTTTCTACTGAGCCATCTCCCTGGCCCCAATCTTGGTATATTTAAAAGCTTTAAATGCAGAACTCATTCTCTAATCACAATGCAATAAAACAAAATACCAAAAGCTTTAGCACAAACACACAACTGAAGGGGAAAATCACGAGAATAATAAAAATAACACACATGCAACACAATGGAAATAAACCAATGCTAAATGTGCTAAGCTACTGATGGAGAGAAAAGGAACTTCATACTAGAATGTCAGACTTTTGCAAACAAAGGTGCTATAATCAGATTCTGTAAGGGAAAAGATACCGTACATGCCACATAATTTACAGGATTATATTTTATTTTATTTTTTTTTACAGGATTATATTTTAATAATCACCCACAGAATCAAAATACAAGAAAACAGGAAATCTGTCTAGAGACCTGAAGAATCCCACTGAGGGCCTGAATCTCACAGCAATGTCCTGTACAAGTCGAAATGGAGCCTAGAGCCCATGGCAATGTCTCATGAAAGCCTGCATCAAGGATCTGCACTGGGAGGGCCCAAAGGTCTGTGGTGGAAGAGAAAGTCTGTGCCAGCAGGAGCAAGGAAGTGACCCTCAAGTGACTCTCTGGTGACCCCACCAGAGCGCTCTCCAAAAGTACCAGTCATCCTCAGCAACACCAAAGTTGTTGGCAACAATTTTCAGGTGGGCCATCCACTCCCAGCACCACGCTAATTCAGCTGGGTGTGACTAGTTGACATCAGTCGTCAATTCACGACAAAATGTTGAGATACTAATTAAAGATTATTTACATATAGAACCAGAACTGAAAAACCAATTAAACTTTTTTGATATGATTAATATGAAATTACAATTATTTTAAGGCTTCCACAGTTTACTAGATTCTTATTGCTTCAACTATTCTCCTGATTGGTTTTAACACAGACAATAAAACAGACTTATAAATATGTGGCATATTTTTTTTTTGTGGGGGCCTGGGGGTCAAACTCAGGACTTTGTGCTTGCCGGGCAGGCACTTATGCCGCTGAGCTATATCCCTGGCCCCTGTGGCATATTCTTGATAGTTCCAGATTTCCTCTTTTAACGCCACAGTCTTTTACGTGCTTCTCAGAAGTGTGGTTTGGGGAGGATAATTTACTTTTTTTTTTTGCGGAACCGGGGATTGAACTCAGGCCCTTGCACTTGGCCAGGGAAGTGCTTA
>NDGM011252816.1:1573-11903 GCA_002564305.1 Octomys mimax | reverse complement strand
TGTCCCATGCAGACTGTCATATGGGTAGCCAGGGCTGGATAAGATGCTTGTTCTGGCCTAATACAGGCATCCTGGACCTCACTTGCACCAGTCTTTGGGAAACCTTTCTCAGCCCTCATTCAATGAGGTAAAGGAATAAGAACGGTAGGATGGGACAGGCCCTACAGCCAGGCCTGAGCACACTTGAGTCTGGACTTGGCAGCAGCCCCAAGGCCACCCAGCCTTGCAGGAGAAAGGGACCATGGCACCCAAGCTGAGGCCCACAACCCCTCAACAGGGCTGCATGCGCGGTGAACAGCGCTATACTTTCCTAGGTTTTGTTTTAAAGAGCTCCAGAAGTCCCGCTTTGTAATTAGTTGTTGAGCGCTCGTTCAGTGGGCTTCAGCTCTGCCAGCTCAGGAGTCCGTCTTTCTCTTTCCTATATTGGAAGATTTTATTTGCACACACGCATCAAGCAGTGTGCACGGTGTATACATGCGCACCATCGCCAAGGACTGGTGCTTTCCGGGTGGGCTGAGGAATTTCCAGAGAGTGCCAGCTTGCCTGCAGGGGCTGAGGCTAGGGCCCAGCCTCGGTGCTGCTTGCTGCAAGATCAGGTATTTTTTTACAAGGCCTACAAACTGAATCAAACCCATATTCACACACATTAGAGTACTACTCTGCCATAAAGAAGGACAACCATGTCACTATAAGGCCTCCACCTGTGAGGCTTCACTTCAGGAAAGCCTGGACTGCAAGCCTGCTGGAAGCCAGCTCTTCAGAGGGTATAATGTGACAGAATAGTGGGCCACACAAACAGAGCAGCAGCCCCTCAAGGAGATTTAAACCCGGGCTCATTGGGGATGGTCTATGTCCACCCTCATTCTACCTCTTCAAGTGGGTCCCAAAGAGGAAAGGCTTGGCACACTGAGATTGTGTGTCATTTCAGTGTGCAGCTTCATATGAACAAAGCCATGTGGAGGTCCAGGAAATGGTGAACCTTGGTTCCATGCAGACTGTGGCTGTGGATGTGTTCTGGACACTCTCCATCCTACCTTGTGCTGCCCTTTCCTGGACCAGATGACAACTCTCTATACAACACAGAGAACTAAGATAAAATGAAGTGTCCATAAAAACTATGAGAATGAGCTATAGAAACACTGGCCAAAAGCATTTTAGTTATGACACAAAGTGGGGAGACTCATGGCTCCAAATATAAAATGAGGGTGCAAGACTTTGCCTGCACAGGTAGCTTCTCTGGTCATCAAGTCTGCTGCTATGTGTATAGATAAATGTATACAAATGGACACAATATGCCATTTTTAGGGGTATTGTCAAGAAATTACACTCTCCACTTGCAGCAATTAGTACACAGCATTCACTACATGCAACCAACATTTCTAGGCCTGTGTCAGGCAAGATGGGCTAAGAAGATACATACTGAAGGACTTAGAGCTCAATTTGGGCACTAGAAACACCAATGACATCCTTTACATTGCCATATGTGAAATGAAAGTTGTATTCAAAGAATTCCAACTGGATGTGGATTTCAAGCCTAGGAGTGCCCAAGGATCACCCCCACCTCAGCATGGTTCTGCTCAGAAATTTCCCGTTCTCTAATACACATGACCTGTATTTGCTGTTGAGAAATCAACACTTCAGCTTCAAATGTGGGCTCAAGAACTGGGCACAGGATGCTCGAGGTCAAGTGTATCTATCCCTCACAGTACCTATCAATTATACTCACTTTCAATTAAAGACTCAATTTTGTTAGTTTTCATCACAGGTTCATTTTGGCCAAAACCTAATGTAACAAATAGGACAATCCCTAGACTGCACACCAGGGCCTCCATAAGGGGACACATTCCATTCCATGGCTGCTGGACCACAGAGCAGCCTCTCCCAAGATGCTCTGTTCTATGTCTTTCAATGTCATTTTGAAGTTTCTGTAAGGAATAAGGAACTGCTTTCTAGCTACACATATGTACACAGATTTCTATAAAATAATATGATGAATGTTTTAAAGAACTCACAATACCACCTTGTCCAGAAGTTCTGGAATGATTATCTCTATACTTGATTTGTAATAGTGTCATCTGTCTCCTTTGCATTGCTTTGACTTGCCAAATCCAATCCTCTTCTCTCCAACTTAGAATAGTTGTATCTAATTCTATTAACAAACCTTCATTTCTGTATAGACAAGGATTTCTGTGGAGTCTGAGAACAACACATGTTAGTGATGGGAAGCTCAGTGCTGGTAATGACCATACATGGGAGCACACCATGGCCCTTCAGGGTCTGAAAATGCCACACACTGCTATGGAAAGCTATCAACTCAACAATGCAACACGTAATTTTCAAAATTTTCTAATGAAAACATTTGCATCATTGAGAACACAGGAATTGAGGTAGAGTTTGTTCTCCAAAATGACGACTGGAAACAGTGTAGAGACCTATAGGTGCCTTTGACAGGTAACATGCCAATGTGTCATGTCCTGTGTGACTCCTTGTAGCCTCTGCTTCACAAGGGTTGGCACATGGAGCACTCCAGCATTAACAGGATAAGCCATGACTGCGTTCACAGCAGCACCTGGGGTCTTGGTGGTAAATAATGTCACCCAGCCTTGCTTGATAATGAATATAAGGACCTCAGAATCCTGATCGCCTCTAATCTTGGAGACTGTTGTTCACCCTCTACACTAGTGTAGATACCAAATGAGGTAATTAAGGAGACAAGGGGCAGAATACTTTTATTTGCCCTTCCATAGTCACACAGCTGCCTGCTGAGGCCACTGGTTGTAGACGTGTACTTCAGGGACACGCACACACACTCTACTCCTCCTTGAACCAAGCATGCTGTGTGACTGAGGTGGACAGGTGGACAGTGAAATGGAAGGCTCATGACCATTCCTCTGAGTGTGCCTGGCTTTTCCATGGGGCCAGGAGAACCGAATTGCCATGCAGCAGAAAGGTAGACTCAATCTGTCCCTTGAAAAAGCGCTACATTCACTAGGGCTTGGTCCACATCATACATTTTATGTTATTCAAACTCTGGACATGCTGGCTCCCTCGCTGTACTCCTAACCCAAAATTACTGAGTGGGCAAGCAGGGACAGCAGCAGAATTCAAAGCATTTCCCTTCAGGTTCAGAATGTCATTTTTCCCAATCAGGTATGACACCTACAGAATGTGCCTCGTTTCCAGCACGGTCGCAATGACTCCAGGTCAAAAGCCTAGATTATGTTGGGTGTAGTAGCTGTTGTCATTGTTTCTTCATGTTTTACAAATTCACCGTATGATATTTTCCATCCTAGAGACTGATAAATCAGAGCATGTATCACAGAATTCTCTGTACGCTGATTTGCAATATGATCATCTGAGAACTATACATGGCTAGGATACAATTTTGGGTAGCTCTTAAGAGCAATAATTTGTTTAAGACACTCACATATTGACCATCTTTGAAAGCATCCATCCAGGTACTTGCTGGATGATCAACACTTAGGAGAAAAAGTTTGGGCTCAAGGAAAAACGCTGTAAGTCAACAGTATCTTACAGCAGATTTACACCACACTAGAATCTCTTACTGGGAACTTTAGGCACAATTTTCTACTTCGTTAGTTCAATGTACCTTTAGACAAATTAAGAGACTCTGACAAAGTTTAGGATGAGAATGTGTTGATAGCAGCCAGGAGCAGAGCTTTCAGACATTTTGGAGAAACTTCTCTTCCCATTTGATGACAACCAATCCAAGAAAATGATCCCTATGAGTTTCTTGAACTATGATCTTACCTAGTACCAGGAGTGCTGCTATTTGAGTCCATGAAAAACGTCCTCAGAGTATTCATTCCTTATGATTTTTGCAAGACAGGTTATAATATGAATTTTTATACTGAAGGCATACAATTATCTATCCTGTGTACACATGAGATTATGTGCTGTATCCCAGCTACACATGGCCCCAATTAAGACCTGTGAAGATTCACCATGTGGAAGTAACAATACCAATCTTTATAATGGGGAAAATACTAGAAGATTGGGTACTAGAGAGTGACAAGATATTCAACTATGGTCATATTCAGCATAGCGGTGCATTTGAAGCATTTAATAAGTACCACTATGAAGGGACTGATGGAAGAACAATTACAAAAGGATCTCTTACAGCCATAGTTTGGACTGCTCAACTCCCAACTGCTTGAAGCCCATGTAATATAGAGAAAAATTTGAGTGCTGACATGGACTTCACTCTCTATAGCCACAGTGTTTTGAAGCCCATGCCCATCTATTGCTGCCAGATTGCATATACTCAATATTTCTCTCTAGCATCACCTAGAGCAATAGGTTAAGGTAGTCATTTGAGGCAATGAAACCGGGTCAGAAAATTAAGCCTGCTGATGTTTGACCCAACCTGGAGAAACCCCCAGCCAGACTGCACATGTAGGTCGCCATAGTGCATCCCATACTAGTCAAGTGACACTGGGCCAGCAGGGCCCCTAATATTGTTGACATCACTTTCCTTGAATGCAAGTTTAAACCCCATAATGGGAAAAAAATGACAAGATTATCTAAATTTGCCTTGGCGAGACTGCAGCAAAATCTGTGTCAAGCCCAGTTTCTTTCCCAAGCATGGAGTACAAATTGCAAAGTTGGGGTGGAGCAGACAGCAATATCTCATCCTCAGTAGCAGGAAAATCACTTTTCATGTGTTGCTTGCATTGTTTTTGTCTTTTGCTGTGCCTCATTTGACTCACTCTACCCAATTTTCTGCTTCTACTTCAACATGTTTAATGCCAAGGCCAATTGTGATAAATCACAATTTCAGAAGAGGAGTGGCCATTTGAAGATTCTTAAAACTCTGTGTTGGATGATTGGCAGCTCCATTACCCCAGTGCCTGTCCAGACTCTGTCAACACACTTAAAACCATGTTTTACCATAAGTTTGTGGATCTCATCCCAGAACAGCAAATGGGAAGGTTTTCAGACTACTTGGATGCCAACCTCACATTTGACTGAGTGAATACATGAAAGCTGAGCCTGAGAACACATCCTGAAAATGTACAGCAGCAGCCATGAAGAACAGCCAGCAGCACTTTTGTGACCTAGATGACCAATCTGTGAATATCTTGTGTATTCCAGAACCACAATGAGAAGACAAAGGCATACAATTATCTATCCAGTGTACACATGAGATTATGTGCTCTATACCAGCTACACATGGCCCCAATTAAACCTGAGAAGATCCACTGTATGAAACAATACCAATCTTTATAATGGAGAAAATACTAGAAGATTAGGTACTAGAGAGTACCAACCTCACAGCAGCAGCCATGAAGAACAGCCAGTAGCACTTTTGTGACCTAGGAGGCCAATCTGTGAACAACTTCTGTATTCCACAACCACAATGAGAAGATGAAAGCCTTGGCAGAAGGGTTTCTTTCAGCTGTCAGGTAAATGCAAGTTGTGGACTTGCAGATCCAAACTACCTTTACGTCCAGGGTACCATACACCCCCACCAGTCCGATAGCATCTCGCAGACACTGCATTGCCATGCCTATGTATTCCTTACCAGAATACTTGCTTCTCTTCAGGACTGTGTGCTCTACACAGAGCTGATGGTCAGGAAGTGAAAAAAACATGACCTTCTTGCCAGCTAGGCAAGGTTGGGCAATTCACTAGACATGACCCAACTCCCTGCTCAGAGCAATCACTCAGCATAGGGCACTGGCTATTTGAGACCAGATCTCCCTGCACTGGAAAAGCCAGCAAAGAGAGAAAGTCTTAAAAAGCATAACTTAAAATCCATCATTTCCTGCTGGATAGATGTTCGTAATCGATGCATAGTAATGGTTGTAAGTTCTAGACAAAGAAATGCGTAAGTTCAGGTATTTGCTAAGAATATTCTTACATTTTTCCTCAATTTTGAGATGGAGCCAACTCAAGGTAAATGTAGAACTTCACAAATGGTTGGGGAAGAACACATGGGGACCCCCAGCTCAAATCAGTGTCAGGAGAAACTGAAGGGAACAGCTTGGCACCTGAGCAAATTATTGTAACAATTTTCTTCAGAGACAGGAAAAATGAATATTTCCAAGAGATGGCAAAGCTCCCCTCACAAAGGGACACACGGACAACGCAGCTTTAAACTTAGAAAATGATTCTGGTTCCTCCAATGTCCTTTGAACCTGTTTCAAAGGCATCCTATGAGTTGACAGCTCCTTATATGGGAGAGCTATGAGGAATCTGCAAAGCTCGCCTCTGGTACCCTCAGGATGCCCCATGGGGCAAAGAGGAGGAGGGGGGAAGCCATAAATGCTCAGGAGGACACCGTCTTTAGGCTTCCTGGCTTCTGCGTTTAACCAGAGAAAATGAAAGGTGAATTTCGACTGTATACGAGAGCTCACCTAAACAGCTTCCCCAAGATGACAGGCAGACAGAAGAACACAAATATATGTCTGTGTCTTGTTATTTGATGTCCTTTCCCACCAGGAAGGACATCACCATATTCAGCCCCTTAACCTTGAATATCCACAAGTGACTTCTCTTGGATAAAATTATCTTTTTTTTTCCAGTCTTGAAATATCAGTGCCTTCATTAAAGTCTCAAAACAAAGTAGCCATGAGGCTGCATGAGCAAGGTCTGGGAGCTGGGGACAGTATTAACAAAACAGTAGGTGGCAATGATACAGGCACCCCTGGCTCACAGGTGAATTAGATCAGCACAAACTGAAATTCAATTCCACCTTTGGGGTATGTCATTAACAAGGTCACCTTCAAAGAGAGTGTCACTTCAGTGATGCAACTTTTAGCCCAAGAAGTACCACAGATGCCCACTGACAACTCCCCGATGGCCAGAGAAAAAGGATTCCTAAGTAACTGGTGTGATACCACACATTAGAAATTGGTCACTTAGAAAAAGGCAATGACCCCTTGGTGTCAACATTCTGATCGAAGTGGAGTCTGAGCAATGGAGGAAGAAAAAGCAGAAATGGAAGAGGAGTTATAGGAGGGTGGAAAAGAAACAAGACCTGAAAAGAAAAAAAGATCTGTGTCCCAGGAAAACAGTAAACACTGCCCACGTGGATACTGCATGGAAAAATGTTACATTAAATGCATCTACAGAGGAAGTAGCCTACTACTCTCATCTGAAGGTAGGATGACAGCAAAAGATACATCTATGTTTCATTAAAAAAGATGAAGTACAATGAAGTGTTGAAGCAAAATCATAGTCCAGGGCACAAGATCTGAATACCATGTGTAAGTTCTAAGTCCTAGGAAACAAAGCCCTCAGTCCACAGCCCAGCCAAAATCCCAGGAGAAGATGGAGGACAAACGCATTGCTCTAATTGCTGGGAACAGAAGGGTCAACATCTCGCCCAGGATGGCCTCCTTTCAGAGTACCACGAAGCAACAGTGGAGCACAGGTTGAGGCAATTCTGTTGAGAACAAAGTCACCTTTGTTCCCTCATGGCCAGCTGATTGTCACCTAAGGAGAGGTGACAGAGCCTGCCTTGACACCACTGAGGTTTATTTAGTTAACTTACCAGAGCAGACTGCCAGGAGTAGTGATAGCAAGGAAGGTAGCAAGGGGTCATGGAACACACATTTGTGCAGCAAAATGTAAAGACCTCCACCCTAAGTTTACTATCCCTGGAGGACTGCAGTAAAAAATGTGCCCTGGGAACAGTCCCACACAACAAGTCCCATCATCCTCACTCTGAAGTAAAATGAGGGATCCCAGTTGCTAGAAATTACTGTGATTCCATCCAGGAGGGATCAGGATATCAAAGTCTGGGAAAGACTGTAGTCTATCTTAACTGCAAAAGCCACCTTTGCTCCCTCATAGCCAGTTGACTGTCACCTAAGGAGAGGGTGTATCTTGGGAAATTTTGGGGGTTCTCAATTTATTAAAGAAGAAATTTAATAGAGATTATTTTATGTGTAAAGATCACAGAAATGAAACACTAGGTGTCATTTGCCTTGTGTACTTCCTGTTCTTAGTGCCTGAAGTGCACAGTTGATTAAGAGGAGGCTGCCAGGTTCCTCTCATTCCACATGTGTGCTAGTCAAAGACCACCCCCTCCACTAGGCAGCAGTGGTAGGACCAAGGACTTAGAGTGGATCAGTTGATACAGTCTAGTTTTCCAGGGTTAGATAAATGACCCCCCGCTCCAGTGTCCACATCATTACTACATCTAAATTGTATCTTTTGCTGAAACTATAGGCCATGTCACTTGTTCAGGCCACATTGAATGTGGAGCTGTACTGTGGCTGATAAAAATGACACAACCTTCAGCAATCCACAGCTGCTCATCCTGGCCACCATATTATGCCATATTTCATTCAATGTGTGCAGGTGACCAAGAGACCCTCCCTGTATCTCTCATTTCTTTGAAAATATAGCAAGTTTTGTAAAAGTCAGCACAGGTATAGAAAGATGTTGGGAAGAATTTTTTTAGCTCAAAGGTTTACTTAGCTCACAGTTAGTGGAGGTGTTAGTTTACATTTGGCTTGCACCAGGGCACAAGGCAGCAGTTCATGGCGGCAGAGAGCAGAGAAAGCAGCAGCGGATGTGATGTCTATCAAGCCTCTTTTATACTGACTGAAGACAGTATCTCCACATTGAAGATCAGAGCTCCTCTGAAGTGGCATGGCTGTGAGGTTATGGTAAAGATTGGAACTCCTTCAAGGAAGAGGGGCTCAAAGAAGCCTTCCTGAACCCCTTTAAATACACATTTTGTTCTCAGTCAATCTATGGTTGGCCTTCCCCACCATCAGGTGGAGACCCCAGTACCTGGGCATTGAATTGCTGAGCAGACACTGCCAAGCTTTTGACGTATGTTGGGACAATGTGTCAACCATCACAGTAACTAAATGCTATCTCTGACCCTGAATGTCCTCCACATTGGAAAGTAACTGTCACTGTCACAGGTGCAAGATCTTATCCCAATTTCTAAACTCACTGGATTTCTACAAAAAAATAAGGAGTTTATACAAACATTTCTGCATGAGTACCAGTTCTCTAGGAAATAGTAATTTTACTTGAGGCAGCAATGACTGTCTAGTTATGGACATATTTGTAATAGATGCTTTAATTATAACTTTATTTTAATAGACTCAAACAGAAGCACTTTGGGTACTAGCTAAGATCATTTTTCTTTAAGCAACTCATAGGGACCCTTGGCTCAGACTAGCTAGCCTGAAATGTGGAGAGAATTTCTCCCAAAAAGTATCACAGCTCTGCTCCTGGATGCATCCTGTCAGCTGGTAAAGTGTGGGCACAGCACTAGACCTGACCTGGCTCCCTGCTGTGAGCAACAACTCAGAAAATGGAAAGGGACATTTGAGAAGAGTTCTCCCTGCAAGGGGAAGACACCATCAAAGACAAAAAGGACTGCAAGAGGATAATTTAAAATAATCATTTCCTCCTAGAAAGCTGTAATCAATGCATAGTTATGCCTCTATGTTTTAGACAAAGAAATACCTAAGCTCAGCATGTTTGGGAAGAATTCTTACTTCTGTCCTCAACTTTGAGGCTGTATGTTGCACAAACAGCCAAACATTGATCTTAATTCTTGGAAAGAACACAAAAGGACTCCCAGCTCCCATCAGTGTCAGTAGCAACTCAAGGGATCAGTTTGGCAAGTGACCAAACTACTTAAGTTCTCAGTGACAGGACAAAAGGATATTATCTACAAATGACAAAACTCCCCTCAAAAAGAGACACATTGAAAAATAGCTTTAAATCCTGGAAAATGATCCTGATTCCTCCAATGTCCTCTGAATCTGTTTCAGAAAGGCATCCTATGGCCCCAATGTCACCAATCATCACTGACACCAAGGTCAGAATCTCCATGTGTCTGATTTCAAATACACATCCCTTGAGTACTTTGTGTTTATTGAACTAAGGATATCCCTGTCTCAATAAATAAGCAAAAAATCATTCTTGTAGGAAAACGATGCTCCATGAAGAATTTAGTTTTTTAATTCAAACTACACTATTTAATTTCTTTTTTAAAAATATATTTAGTTCAGGGTCTACAGGGCCTCACTACACAGATCACACTCATAGTGATCCTGTTTTTGGTCTCACAAGCACTAGAATTATAGGTGTGCACCACCATGCTCAGTCTCAGTTTGTCTCACCTCACTTCCAGAGTGTGGCCAGTATGATACACCGGGATTGAACTCTGGTCCCTGTGACTGCCTAAGCAGGTGCTTTGTTCCCCTGAACTATCTGGCCAGCCCAAATGACACCATTTTTAAAATGATATGTTGCTTAGGGTGACTGTATCTGTTGGAGGCCATTAACTGGTATCCATTCTATTCCCCTGCTGAGTTAAGTTTATGGTCCT
>NDGM011252810.1:0-18113 GCA_002564305.1 Octomys mimax | reverse complement strand
GGGACTGGTCCCCCTGGCGCAGGGTAGCAGGAAGCTCTCCCACACACTCACCGGACCTGGGCTGGGCCTGGGTCTCTTCAATGACATTTTAAATGGGTTTGTCTAATGTAATCATTTTTTACATAGTCCTACATAACTACCATTTTGCGAACTATTAATTCTTTATCCAGGAACATACAGCAACTTCTTTTTTCTTCTGGCTTATGCTCTTTGTTATTTTCTGTATGCTACATTTGGAGGTATTAGAATATTTTGAGTTTGTATACCTAGAAAATATTGTACTGTTAGTTTTCAAGGGTGTGTTTGTTAAGTATAAAATTCAATGAGGATAGATTTGTTTTTTTCAGTCATTTGAATAAATATGACTAGTTTCTTAGGCGCTTGTTCTTTTTCTTTCTAATGTAGAATAAGATGCTATTTAATTTTGTTCTTCCATAGCTAATATTTTTCTATGTATATGCTTTAGTGATTTTTCTTTTCAATTAGTTTTGGACAATTTCTGCTTTGTGTATCTTGGTATGATTTTATTCAAATTTCTTGTGCAAATGTTTCATTTCTCCTGGATATGTGGTGCTATAATTTTAACTACATTCATGAATTTTAAATCTTTATATATTTATTGCCAACCCTATTCTACTTTGAGAATTCTAATTATATGAATATGTTTCTTGATTTTAGCACACAGTGAACTATTATATGACTGATCTATATATTGTTTCTTCTTTATGTTTTTAGACAATTTTATTGTTATGTTCATTTAAGTATGTAAATAATTTTTTACAATAGGCAATTTATTACTAATAAGTTATGTGTTCATTTCAGAAATATTTTTCTAAAATTCACTGTCTACATCTTACATCTTTCACACTTCAATACTTGCCTACAATTTTTAATTTACTATATAATTATTACTGATTTTCAATAAAATTAATAATGAGTTAAAAGAAAAGAATTTATACATACTGAATGTGTGATTTGGGATAACAAAGTTAACATAAAATTAGTAGTATAAAGACACTGTAAAATCAATTGATACTTTTGCTTATGGTAATACATATTGTATATGTTAGTCAAGTGTTCTACCACTGAGTGACTTCCTCAGCTTATTTCAGTTTATGCTTTGTGACAGGGTCTGACTTAGTTGCCCAGGTTAAACTTGTGATTCTCCTAGCTCAGCCTCCCAAATAGCTGAGATTACAGCTGTGTATCAGAGTACCTGGTTGAAATATTTGCAATTTTATCAGTTAAAGAATATATGAAACCGAACAAAATATTTATGGTACAACTAAAACAATATTTAGAAGGAAAACAGTTTGTAGTGATTATTTATACTAAAATGAAGAGGAATCTTAAATAAAAGATTGTCATTTATACACAAAAAGGCCGGGCACCTCAGCCAGAACCTTGTGCCTCTCAATAAAATATTCATATATTTAATTCTCCAATATTAATTAAAGAACAGTAACCATACTTAATTTTGAAGCTCTGAATATTTTTAACCAAAGATCAAATGTAAAGCAAAAATGTCAAATTTCATATTATTCAAGCTGAGATCGTTTTCGTTGTAAATTACTGAGAGCTTTTTCCAGAAATCGATATTAAATTTTGTTAAATAAGTTTTTATATTTCTTGAAATTACCATTACATTTTAATTATGTAACATATTGAAGTTTTGTATAGCTAGAATAAGTTCCACTTTTTTATATTTCAAAACCATAAATATATTTATCACAATTTTTCAATTCTCAAATTGATCCATAAGTTAAATTTAATCTATTCAAACCTACCAAGTTTTATTGCAGCTATGTACAAGTAATGGTAAAATTTATATGGAAAGCCAGAAGCTCTTAAGCAGCTATAATAATCTTGACAAAGACCAAAAAATTATATCAATCATTCTACAATATATTAAGACTTACTCTAGTTATAGTAACCATACAGCCAAACATTTGAAGTTCTTTGCTCTGAGAGATAAAAATTAATGCTCATATATTCCTATATATTCCTAAGGTTTTTTACCTTAATAGTCAAAAAAGAGAAGTGTGCTAAATGTCTTCAATATGCCATCAGTTGAATAACCTATAATATATTTATGCCATGAGTGGTGGTTAATTTTTATATCAACTTGACTATAACATTCTGTGCCCAGAAATTAACTCAAAAATCTGTGATGGTGGTTCTAGACAAGATTAACATTTTAATTAGTAAAGTGAGTAAAGTGAATTGCCTCCGCAAACATAAGTGAGTTCCACTTAGCCAGTTGAAATTATGAGTAGAACTGTTAATAAAGCTGACTCTCCTATGGGTAAGAGGAAATTTTTCATAACTGGATGCCTTATATACTTGAACTGATGGACTCAGACTACAAGATATAATAAGCTTGCCTGCATTTCCTTCTAGAAGCACACAGATATTGATGTCCATTAACATCTACAATCCTACTTACATGTAATTCTTTCTCTGCCCCTCTACACAGACATACAGAAACACAGACATACACACACACACAAACACACAACATCCATCCATTCTTCCATCCATCCATCCATCCATCTTTCTCATTCTTTTACCTAGGAGAACTCCAGCTAATATATACTTGGTTATAAGACTGGATTTAAATGCAAAAGATTTTTGAGAATTTAAGGGTTTCTGGAAATGATACTCAGAACTTACTATATTTAAATATGTCAGTAATTCTACTTCTAATAGTAAAGCAATCACTGGTTGCCTATGGCATGAGCTAGTAATGGAGATATGCAAAATATCACAATTCACTACTTCCAGTACATTACTTAAGATTCAAGGAGATAGATAGTGTGTATATGACTTTTTAGTAAAAATAATGAACAAATGATGCTGATTAGATATTCTTAATATCACTGAGGCAACAAAATTAAAAGATGTGTCAAAGGTTTCAAATTCACAGCTCACGAAGTGGAAAATTAATTTGAAAGTTTCTATATGTTCTTTGAAATTGACCCTTATCTTCTGTAACAATGGACTTATTTGTGAAAAACAAAGCCAGAATCTCATCACATGACTGGCTAGATGGCAATGTAAGTTTATCTCGCCATGTCACAGGATTTCTTTTGCTTAAGTATAGATATTGACTTGAAAGGTTCTAGAAATTTGGAATGTGGAAATATAGGAAGAACCAAATTAGCCAGGGGACACTGAGCTTCTAAATTCTGACAGGTTTTTTTTTGTTACATTGGTACAACCTTCTTTGAGCTCAGCTCACTTGAAGAGACCTTCAACTTCTAAGGGTAAATAGTCTTTAAGCTCACTATGAAGGTTTTAACCTTGCATTGCCTGAAGAAATTGTAATGAATTCCCTTAACCTAGCTATTGGGTGCAACAATGATAATACCCCTCATAACCAGCACTTAGTATCTTTATTTGGTTATAGATCTATTACTACACTTGAGTCCCTCCAGGTCCCTGAAGGGTGAATCCAGAGGAGGTGTATGTACACATAAGAACTACTTGAATTTGCTAATTTAAACAAAAGGAAATATAAGAGGTATGTGTGACAATGCACATTATAGAATAATGGTAGTGGGAACATGAAGTTAATTTTGGCTAAATTGACTAATATGGACTTTCTAAGAGTTGAATCTTTTAAGAGATACTACTAAGAAATGCAATAAATTGCTAATGTACTCAACAACCAGAAAAAATATATATAAGAAAGCATAGTGAATAAAATAAGTCAATCTCAGGCCAGCTTGATAGTTCAGGGGACTAAAGTGCCTGATTAGGTAGAGCACAGTGGCCGGGGTTCAATCCCTGGCAATCCGTGCCAGCCCCACCCCTGGGGCACTCTGAGATGGCAGTTGAGCCTGGGTGTGGTGGCACATGCCTGTAGTTCCAGCACTTGGGAGGCTGAAAACAGTAAAATCACTATGAGTCCAATCTAAATAGTGAGACCCTGAAGACCCTGTCCTAAATACAGGAAGAGGAAAAAAATAAGTCACTCTTACAAAGTTCAAAATATTTGATTTTGCTGGTATAATATACTTGAAATGACAAATTTATAGAAATGGAGAACACGAGCAGTAATAGAATGGTTATACAGACTGAATATCTAGGGGCAGAAATTATAAGAAGTCATTACTAGGCATACTTGTGATGATGTGATTTTATCCAGAGTTGCAAAATACAATACTATACATATGATAAAATGTTACACAATTAAACACATAGATATACCATGTGTAGACAATCATAGACACAAAGACAAGTTTTAGGAAATCTGAAGAAGCTTAATGGAATCTATCAGGATATATCAAAATCCTGATTTTGAAAATTAGTCATAATTGTGTCAACTTGATTGGCTTAAGAAATAACTAGAATATTAACAACCCTCTTTTTATGTGGGTCTGGGTTATTAATTCAAGTGTAACGTTGGGTATCACATCTGGTTCATATACCTTTTCTCTCTGGCACTGTCCTCTTTTCTGCTTTTGGGTGATCATGAATTCAGCATATTTGTTTCATCACTCCTTTATAGCAAGATATTGTTACTTTGGAGTCATTTGATCATGCACTAGTCATGATTTTCCTTATAACCTAGACCAAATGAAATCTCTCCTACTTTAAATTGTGGGTTTGAATATTTTGTCCAAATATGGGAAAGGTCACTAGCATGATGACTATAATATTGTTCAGTAGTTTTCTAATGTATTTCCTTTGAGGTTAACTGTGTCAAAAGAATATGCCACTTCTATGAATTATTTCTTATAATTAGATGTGAACCTATTTTTTTCTCAAACTAAATATTTGAATTCAAAAAATTTAAAAAGTATATACTGAAACAAAAACAAAATGCAGATATCAATATGAAAGTACTACTATACAAAGCTAGAAAAAAGGATGATCAAAATATTTGTAACATTAGATTTTAACTCAATAAATTTACAGGAGTCCATACTAACAAATTATTCAATGATAAATAAATATAAAGGTTGATGAAGAAAGCTGCTTCACATAATAGACTTTAAATAGCAGGATACAAAAACCAGTAGAGAACTAAAATTACAGAAACACCATGGTAATAAAGACTAAAAAATATTCACCAATGGATACTAATTTAGTGAATGAAACTTTGAGGAGAAATAGGGTCTGTGTAGTCTAGTGTTTTTCCCCCAAGATACTCATAAAGAAAAATATGAAACATACATACTTGAGAGAAATGCAACAGCCATTAATAGAATCAACTTATCAAGGTTAAAATGACCTCAGCCAGGAATAATGAAAAGATTGACAATATAAGCTTTGATAGGAGAAGATGAGTCACACTATCATTGGAATTATTGTGAAAAATAAACCTTCCTTCAATCACTAGAACATTTTAAAATAACTCAAATTGAGGGACATTCTACAAAATAATTTTTGTGGTCTTTAAGGTGATACAAGTCATAAGATGAGTAACAGATAATCTGTACTATTTTCTAGTATTATGAATATAAAATTATTTACAAGTAAGACTGATACAAATGAGCTACCACTTTTAAATGAATCTCTAGTTTCACTTTTGCTCTAGCTTAAAAATCATTATTTAATAATTGTTAGAACTTTAAACTGAGAGATTATAAAATCCTCTGCTTCCCTTTCCCTGAGAATCCCAACATACGAACTTTCTTTTTCTCTAGCTGCAAGCCTAAAATTAATTGATATGATCCACAGATTGGCATTTAATGGATTTAATCCATTCAGTTACCATGTCCCTT
This sequence comes from Octomys mimax, assembly GCA_002564305.1. Taxonomy (NCBI): domain Eukaryota; kingdom Metazoa; phylum Chordata; class Mammalia; order Rodentia; family Octodontidae; genus Octomys; species Octomys mimax. The sequence continues at coordinate 12,381 of NDGM011252810.1, read as the reverse complement.
GGCCAAGATAATTAGCTCAGGATTGTATGTTTAAGCTAATGTGACAAATAAAACAGAAGGTGGTATTGCTGGAGATCCATCAGTATGATGGTTGCCATAGTTTAAAGAAGTAACTTTTGTGACAATAGCATAAGGTGAACTTGGCTGAAAGTATGAGTGACTCATAGAGTAGGTCAGATCAATAATTCAAAAGCATCTGTTGAAGAGCCTTAATATTACTGCACCATGTAAAAGTAGACATAACCTCAGGGAATAAAACTATTCACCTGTATGAACTCATAACTTTCCTTTTTCATTAAGAACACTTTGGGATGGATTTATGACTTATGACACTCTGAGTTCACATCATTCTCTCTCTTTCTTTCTTTCTTTCTTTCTTTCTTTCTTTCTTTCTTTCTTTCTCATTTTCTTTTTGGCATTAAATATTGAATTCAGAATCTTTTTGACCATTCACCTTAAGGACCACAAAAATTATTTGGTAGAATGTCCTTCAATTTGAGTTATTCTAAAATTTTCTAGTGACTGAAGAAAGGTTATTTTTCAGAATAATTCCAGTGATAGTGTGAGTCACACTTCTCTTATCGAAGTTCATATTGTCAATGTTTTCATTATTCCTGACTGAGGTCATTTTAACCTTGATAAGTTAATTCTATTAATGTCTACTGCATTTCTCTTTTTTATTTTGGGAATGGAAATCAGGATGGCAGCAAAATTGCCCACACTGCTTTTGTTTTTTTGTTTTTGTTTTTAGCGAAACCTAGGATTGGACTCAGGTCCTTGCACTTGCCAGGGAAGGGCTTATTTTACTGAGCCATCTCCCTGAATCCCCAGGTTGAGTTTGAAGCTGTAATTTTCCTGGCTCAGCTCCCAGATTTCTTGAGTTACAACTACATGCCACCTCTCTCAGTTTGCTGTTTCTTACAAAAACTTGCATCATGCTAGAATCTTTTTGACCACAACTGAAATATAAACTGATTGAAGTTAGCATGCAAATGTATTCTAATTTTTATATTTGACCCTAATATATTAGATATTCTGCCAGATGTTGTGGAGGACCCAAGGATCAATTTGAAAGAGCTATCATTCCCAGGAATATCCAGTATGTCATGCACATTATGATATTTTTTCAAATAAGGCACAAAAATAACACAATCATAAATACTTACAATTTAAACATTTCAATAAAAATTTAAAAGAAGAATGGATTATTTATGGCTAATGATATGAGAGAAAAGTAAATGGTAGGTATGGCATTTAGGCATGGATTTGGAATTTAGACATATGCATGTATAGGAGGAAAGCTCAAGAATGAAGAAAAACATTACCAGAGGCTCAGTGGCTTTCTGTATAAACAGCAATTTTATTGTTTCCTACATTGCATTATATATACGTTCTCATGCAAAATTTTAAATAAAAGTTTTCTATGCATAATCTTAGTGATAATTGATAATGTAATTCAATCTTTCATTTTTATATAAGCAAATGAAGACCTTTCCCTAGCAGCGAAGTGGTGAACATAACATGTCTGATTAATGGAAGACTGTTGAAGTTAAGTGAAAATTGAAGGATTGAGTAAACAATAGCAGAATTTGTTTTGTATCCTGCTAATATCATTGGCTTTGCATTTGGTTCTGGACTATTTGATAATTTTGAAAGACTCACTTTTCTTATAAAAATAATTTATCTTACAGGGTTTTAAAAATAATTAACTTATATACATTCTTTAGTATGTTATACTAAGTAATAAATTATGCTATAGCTCCATGATAAGTTCTGTAAAAATATCTCCATAAAACTTCTGAAAATCTATTAAGTAAATCTGTGATTTTAGTGAAGTTGTAACCAATGGAATCCTTCCTGCAAAAGCTCCTCTGGATGATGTAATGCATGACACGAGAAAAATGTATTTGGTCACTTAGAAAAAATTCATTGCTGTGGGGTGGAGTGCATAAGCACAATGTACTCATCAATTAGCTAAGCAAATGTATAGTCAATCACTTCTGACATACCTCCTTCTCAGTGGATGGTAACAAACCAGTCTATCAAGTTATATCTTGGGAAGTAAAGTGCGAGATCAATAAAATTATGTCATATTACTCAGTTCTGGTGGCTGTTCCAAATGATGATATTTTTCTATGCAGATAAATATATAGCCTAATGTTAAAACTCATGAGATTCCTGCCGACAAGTGGAAAATGAAGTAATGTCTTCTCTGCTTTGCATTAAATGAATAACACTAAAGGTAATCTGTATTTCTTTCCTGGCTCTCAAATGAGTTTTATAGCATAATTCATATATTATCATTACATGAGACTAGTTATAGAAGTAGGAAGGTGAGTATGTTCAAAACCAGTGAAGGAGATAAAAGAATAAAATAATGTTAAATTATATTTGAAAAAGTGAGTCAGGAGGAAGATGGAGGTAAAGTAGCAGAGAGGTTAAAAATGATCAAGATGTTATATTCATCTTCCGATTCCCCAAAGCAAACATTACTACTCTTATTGCAAGTACAATATAATAAAAATAAAGTAAAGGGATTGTGGAGATGGTTAGGGGCTAGGGAGGTGGCTCAGTAAAATAAGCCCTTCCCTAGCAAGCACAAGGACCTGAGTTCAATCCCTGGTTCTTCCAAAAACAATAAAATAAAATAAAATAAGTATATATACATATATATATAATATAGTATGCTAAATTGAAATTAACTCATTGTTACTTGCTGATGAAATTGTAAACATTTTTTAAAATATTATATGAATACTCCATATATCTCAGAATATATCTGCTATCATATGTTTGTTAAGCATCTAGAAAAATACAGTTCATTTTGTAGATGAATAAACAGGTACTAAGTAGGAAAATCTCTAACTCTAAAAAATACAGTTTATAATCAGAGCCATTTTTGTACTACACCATCCAAAATAATGCAATTGTTTTTCTACTTTTAAGTTCTGAGATTCAATTACCCCATTATTGGTCTTTATGCTCATCTTTCTTTTCAATAGTATCATCCTGTTATCCTCAAACTTGCCTTTGTCCTCATCTATTGCTTTCAAAAACTATCATCTTGCATTAAGCTGCAGACCATTTGTGGTGAATCAAAGCTTAACAGATTACTCACTGCTAATTAAATAGCTTCATTCTGTCCACTGAAGCTAATGCATTAAAGTATTTAATGTTTGTTTGGTAAACTGCTTTACTAAATGCTCCTTTGACTTTTATTGGTAATAAACATTAAGCATTTATGGCCTGTGAAAGCAACTTCCCATCCAGCTTATACTGTTACTATTTACAGTTTGTTAATGAAATATCATTAACTTTCTTCAAAGCAAAAGTTGTTTTTGTTCTCCTCTTTAACTTTTATAGCATGGCACAAAGAATAACTCACAAAAATTTGAATGAACTATGCTTTTACTGCCAGGTTTTCTAAAAACAAAATATGTTACTAACCCCAGCACACCTCAAGATTTAATTACAAGACTTTGCATTAGACATAGATCTAATTCCCTTTCTTTTCCCTCGCAAGCTGCTAGCTACACTGTGTGCTCACTTGAGTACAGCTAAAATTTTGCATTAAAATCAAGGTCAAAGAATTATGAATTTCTCATTTTTACTGTGATTTTATTTATCTTAGTCTGAATTTAGGATTCAATCCTGCTCAATATAGATTGCTTTTGCTTTTATTATAGCATTTTTTCAGTACATAATGATTGCATTTGCAAGTAATTGATGCATGAACATAATTCATTTCAGTTCTTTTCCCCCTTTCCCTTCACCTCATTTTATTTTTCCAGTATCAGATTTATTTATTTATAAGAATTGATAAATTTAATAATAAAGATTTTTTAAACTTTTATTTTTGATTAATGTGTATTATTTGTACATATTAAAGGGCTCCAGGTTTGTAAAATTAGGTTAGCATTTCTCTTCAGGTTCAGAACCTGCTAGAGGAAAGATGAGGGAAGGTGGGGGCTGATGAACAAGGTCCTGAGTCTTAAAAATTAGCATTTAAATGTATCCTCTTGAAATTTTATGTTATGTCTGGAGGAGCTAGATTTATTTAATTTGTGCTCCCAATGAGTGAAGTTTTCGAACTAAAATGTAACATAAAAAAAAAAACATTTATGTCTCTGTTTTCTAACTCTCTTTTGCTTTTATTTCCAGGACCATTTTACTATTTCTTCCTCCAAATATCTTCAATATAAGGAAAGGAGACTAATTCCCAAAATGGCTGGTTAATTCCCACAATTATCTACATCTCCAGTTACGGAGCCATCCACTGGTAGTGTTCTAACCTTTCAAGGAAGCCGCCCAGCTGGGACATCAAATAGAGATGAAAGAAAAGCAACTTCCCTACCGTGTTGTGACAGTGCTCAAACAGAATGTCAAAAGACTGAAACTCAAATGCCTTCTTCTATAGTGCACTTAATACTACACTTTGAAAAGACACACATTTTTGAAAGCTAGTTTTAACCATGTTTACAATATTAGTCTCCGTAGGATAACTTATCTAATGGAAATATTTTAGTACAAATTTCATTTGTGGTGTTTGGAAAGAATTACAGTAGTTTGAACCTTTGATTGATGCTGAGAATGAATTATTTGTATTGCTAATAGAAGGGATGATCAATCCTGAAAATACCACCTAACTGTCCAGTTATTTTTAAATTGTCCTTATCACATGCTGTTTATTTGATAGTTAAAATGAGGAAATATTATTCAAGCATGGGAAGAAAAGTGATGTATTTTGTTTTTGAACAGGAGTTGGCTTTGTGATAAAGCTGTCCTTGTTTTGTGTTAATATTGAGAAAACATTAGCATAAATCGTAGGCATAGTGATTCTTTCATTTGTTTGCTTTGTTTTAATTGAAAGTTAGGAAACAACAAAAATAAATACTTTCTATAGCTATCAATTTACTTAATAAACAGCTCTAAAGCAATCATTTATTACTCTTCATCAACATATGTGAAAAAATAAAATTTATGAGTTGAGTTGTTTTGATTTGCTACTAAAATGAAATTAAAACTTCTTTACCTTTTATGGTTATATTTAAAAATATTGTCATGTTTCTATTCAAAACACTTTAAAGTTTGAAATTTCCACTGTGTTATACTATTATTCAAATATTATATGCAGGAAACTTATGCAGAGTGGTTAGTGGCTTCCCAAAACTCCACAGCTATTAATGATACAAGCCTGGATTTAATTGTGAGCAAGGGATTCCCAGGGTAGATATTCTTTCCAATGCACTTTTACTGTTTATAAACCAGAAAAGATAAATCAAAGAAATATCATTTACAAACCTACTTCTTTCTTCCTAACATACATTATCATTGTTTTAACACTTGGTTTTATTTCCTCACATTTGTATTAGTGCAATAGCATGATAATATGCATACAGGTTTGTCCTCAACTGCTACTAGACAACTTACAATTTTCCAGGATAAATACAGATGTATATCATGATTCATAATAATTATAAAGTAGTTATTTTTGGCTTACTACTTATGTTTATTATGTATTTTTCCTTTTTTCATTATTTTACTTGACTTTGTGATAAACTCTTCGTTCAATATACACATATACATGCACATTTATGTAACTAATTCCTCCACTGAAATACTTACTGGCTGCTTTTTACAGTTTGTAGATGAATATATCAAAAGAATTAATCAAGTGATTTGGCTGTGGTTAATTATTTCAATATATAATCTTTCATATAATATGTTTTATGCTTATCTCTTATTTGTAGCATTCTATTCTTACATTGAACAATACCACATACAAATAATTTGACTTCTCTCATTATATATTACTATAAGTTAGAATGACGGCTAGTCACGTAATACACTACAGAGGTAATGCTCACTAATATTTAAGTGAAGGAGATTTAACTTTCACATGTGTGCTCAATTTAACTAAATGGAATCATTTTCAGTATCATACCCTGCACTTTGCTTTTCTTTCAACAGGCATTGATAAACAACCTATTGAAATATATAATGAAATCATATTTATGGCTTATGAAATATTGTATATAGAATCATTGAGTTAGTGAAGTTGGTAAAAGGAATATGGATTATTAGCAATATAAAGCTTGAGGTAATGTTTACATGTTAGACTGCTATATATATATATACATATATATATGTAAAATTTTGCATTACCTCGAAATACTGTTGAAATTAGAGAAAATAAATGTATTTGAAACTATAGATTTATAACCTTTGAAACCTCAAGTTATATTGGCTTAGTCGCTTTCATTATTGCTTAGACACAATATGTGACACTCACAAGTTAAAGGGGGAGAGGTTCACTTAGGCTTATGGTACTTAGAAGATTCATTCTAGTTTTCTGACTCCAAATCAGGAAGAGCATAGTAGCACAGGATAGAAAAAGGGTAGAGAAAAGCTCCTGACATTATGGTGGCCCAGAGCAGGAGGAGAAAGGAGAACTTAGGGACAAGAATATATCTTTCCAAGTCATGCCCCCGGTGATCCACCTCCAACCAGGACATATCTCCTAGCAGCAAGTCAGCTACAGTATTGTATATAATACATCCACCTTCTGAAACCTCCATTTCTGAATACACGAGTGTTTGGGGGAATATTCTACAACTAAATCATAAAGATATCAAATATGAACAAGAAATTTTCAAGCATAAAAACTTGTTTTTAATTAACTGAAATACCAGAACAAGGAAATTATCACTTTCCAAATTTATAAAGAAAATGCACAAGATTAATAAAAGTGTTTGATAAAGCTGTTGAGAAAGATAAAGCTTACATTCAATAAATACTTAGAAGAATAAAAGCTTATGGATGAAATTATATTCGCAGTTTTGTGAAAGTGCTACATTCATAATATCTGGATCAATAAAGTCCTAACTCTACTTCCTCATTATCCTTTGGACAGTAGGAATTTTTATTGACTCAGGCCCATAATTTTTTCTTAAGCAAAATGAACATATAAGGTTAAGGTTGTAGCTTAAATGGCAGGGCATGTACTTAGCATGTATGAGGAAAATAGTTCAATCTCCACTGAAAAAAATACATGACAGTGGAATATCAGCCCTCGGTATATTCTTAACTGAGGAATTGTGGAACAGGGAAAGCTATGCATTGTCTGAACTAATTCTGAATTTTCATAGGTATAGTAAAAACAAATCAAAACAAGCATAAGATTCGGTTATCTTTTGCTTGTTAAATTTAAGACAATGTAGCCGGATTTTTATGTAAACAAAACAGGATTATTTCATACCTTTTCTGGACCACATAATCTGTGTTTTAATAATCACTAGAGATTACAATATCTTAAATCTTGAAAAATTCAATAGGTAGAGTTAAATTTTATTTTTTTCCAGATGTTTTCCTGGGTTGATGTTTCTGACAACACAAAGAATTACATACACTGAAAAACCTTCACGAGCTATAACAATTTAAATACTTCTGAAGGGAGCCTGCATTCCTTGCTTCTTAGCCCCATTCCTCCAACTTCAAAGCTAATATTTATACTGATCTACTCACTCTTAGGCTGCCGTGACTCTTGATCTTTACCTTATGCCTTGCTCTTCACTTTATAAGTACTCTTCTGAATATATTTTGCCTATCCCACATAGTCCAGTGTAATATCCTGTTCTCAAAGTTACCTTTTAGTAACCCAAAATCTATCCTTCACATACATTTTCCTTTGCCATGTAACATAACATATTCTCAGTTTTCAGGGATTAGCATATGAAAATCTATTAGGATCAATTATGTTGACTACCACCAAACATGAGAAATCATGAATCTACATGGTCAACTCATTACAGCAAACGTCTTCCTGTGGATATCTGAAAATTTGTGGACATTGAAAATGTTAAAGCATACTAGGAATGAAAGATAAAGCTTCAAAAATTTGTAAAATGAGAAATTGAAAGAAAACTACTACATAAAGCCAGATTTCTGAAGCACTTACTTAAAAAGAACAAGAGAAAAACATTCCAACCAGGAAACAAAGTTAAAAATGTCTCAAAGTATAACTGAGAAGCATTTTTCTCTGCAATAGCTTAACTACAAAAATAATTCTTAGTTTGGACTGTAAAAGAATATAGAAAACTTGAAGCATATCACAATTTAAATTGTGTCCAGGAAATTGGAGATAATCTAAACGTTTTTGAGAAGAAGGTAATTTAACTCCAGACCTCAAACAATTCCTGCAAATTTCAATGATCATTTACATGCAATAAGAAAACACACACATATATCTATATCTATATACAAGACAGGATAGATATACAGCTACTTTCTCTTAGTTCATTAAGAAGAAAGGTTTGTTTAGACAAGATACCATGTCTGCATCTTGTCTTCTGAATAACTAATAAGAAGACAATATGCAATGTATTAATTATTGTAACTGTCTTACAAACCTGTTTTGAAAATGTTTCAATATATTTTATCTTTTGTTCTCATTAAAATGAATTTAAAAATAATTTTTAAATTTACATTAATATAAAAAGAGAAAATTACAGCAATTATGAAAGATACCTACTAAAGCTAATTTTTTTTTATTTAGTACAAGATCTATAGAGTCTATAGGGTCTCACTACGTAGCTCAGACTCATAGTGATTCTCCTGATTTTCAACTTCCCAAGTGCTGGGATTATAGGTGGGCACCCCCATGCCCATTCTCAGTCACAGTCTCAGCACACCCTGGGGGCATGGATGGCACAGCAGGCCAGGGATCCAACCCCCAGCCCCTGCATCTGCCTTAGCAGGAGCTTTAATCCACTGAGCTATCAGGCCAGGCCTAAAACTAATTTTTTGATACAGACTTGTTTATTATGTACTTATACATGTTTGCAAATATTACCCAATAATTTTTTTCTTAATAACAAAAAAGAAAACACAAAGTAAATGACATGACAAACAACTCAGAATGAGATTAAGTCAGCATCAAGAACAAAAGACAAAATCTGGCTTATAGATTAAGCACTTCTAGAATGCTAAAACAATGAGTTCTGCAATTGTCTCCCTCAAAATGATGAAAAAACTGGGTTAAAGCATCAGAAATTACATTTCAAGATTATGCAAACCTTGCCAAACCATACAACAAATTGAAAGACATTTATCTGAGAGAACGTATTTAGCATCAGTACTTACAGGGAGACTGTAATGCTTTAATTTGGGGTGTCTCTGATTCTTCCATTTCACATCAGTTACATTGGTATGTATACTGATAAAAATGCATGTGAAAAATCTTTAAATCAGTAACTTCTCTGCTGAAGGAATCCAGCATGAATTGGAGTGGATTCTCATACATGAGGAAAGTAGAAAGCATCATCATGATCGTGTTGTCAAAAGCAACGTTGCATCACATCACACCTATTTCGAGAGCTCTTTGGGCTGAGCGACATACATCAGAGGAACCAGAAAATAAACAGATGTGTAAGGACTAAGGTAACCAGATTTGTCCTTGGCGAAATTGAACACACTAACAGGTTATTTGGAGGCTGTGAAAACTGTGAAGGAACCTATGGAGCTATTTATCACTGGCTCAACATGAAGCTTGTGTATGCTGAGGCCCATTTTTATATATTTTTTTGTTAGTACTGGGGATTGAGCTCAGCACCCTGAACTTGCCAGGCAGGTGCTTATTCTACTGAGCTATCTCCCCAGCCCTGTTTTTTTTAATTTTAATTTTAATTTTTAATTTTTTTTTTTTTTGTGGAACCAGGGATTGAACTCAGGTCCTTGCACTTGCCAGGGAATCGCATATTCCACTGAGCCATCTCCCTGGCCCCTTCTTATTTTATTTTAGGGAAGGGTCTACAGGGTGTTCAGGGTCTCACTACTAGATCAGACTCATAGTGATCGACTGTTTACAGCCTCCTAAGAGCTGGGATTACAGGTGCGCTCCACCACTCAATTGTCATCTAGGCAACCCCGGGGGACCGGGCGGGGGCAGCACAGCAGGCTTGGGGATTGAACCCCTGACCCCTTCTTCTGCTTGCAGGTGCTTTCATTGGCTGAGCTTTTTGGCCAGCCTACAAACTTTTGAATTGCTAGAAATTTTAATGAATTCTCAACTTTAAAAGTAACTATTGTCAAAAGGGGGAAACCTCATTGGCTGAAAGTAAATAAGCCCAGCCTGTTAGTTAGAGATTGATCACTAAATTATTCTTACTCAAGCATTCCTCCTATGAGCAATGGCAAGCACAAGGAATTTTAAAATGCAGTTTAGAAACCATATACCATACATTATGAGAGAATCTACACAGAATCAGCTAGGACAAGCAACTAACCAAGACAATAGTAAAAAAATATGAGTTATTGTCCAAGTACATATAAAAAACAGAAAAATTATGATTGAAAAATGAAGTGTACTATATTCATTACCAAAATTTGTTCTAAAAATTTGAGAATTTGTCAGTAAAAGTACATTATTAATATACTAAATTATACTGAATAAAAACTATAGGATGCTAAGTAGTCAATAGGTCCATACATAAAGTAAGTCTGCCTCTCAAAAATGCATAGTTCAACATAAAAATCTTAACTTATGGGCTGGGGAGATAGCTTAGTAGAGTAAGCATTTTCCTGGCAAGCACAAGGTCCTGAGTTCAATCCCTGGTACCACAAAAAAAACTTGATTAATATTTTATTTATTCTACTTTTAAAACATGTGAATAATAAAATAAAACTATTTTTGTTTTAAAATTATAAACAAACATAAAATATATAAACATAAATTCATATATACTACAGGGTACCAGGTAATGTTTGAAATATGTATACTGTAAATAATGTTTTAATTAGTTTAAGTATCTTATCAGACATTTATTATTGATTTATGGTGAAAATTTTCAAAATCCCTTTGTTAGATTTTGCAATCTATGATATATTATTGTTGTGTATACTCAACATAATGAGCAAATAACAGAGCAGAACTTTTGCTTCTATCACTTACTACCCACTGATCAGCCTCTCCAACTCATCCCCTCCTTTATATTTTCCTGTAGCTGGTAAGCACAGCCTAGTCTCAATTTGTGTAATTCAAATTTTAAGCTTCAACATGTGAATGAGATCAGGTAGTACTTGTCTTTCTGTGTCTGGCTTATTTTAATTAACTTATGATCTCTGGTTCCACCCATTTTGTTACAAGTCACAGAACTTCATTCTTTCTATAAGTGCATAGTATTCTATACTGTATATATACCACATTTTTCTTGGTTCATCAGTTGATGAATATTTAAGTTGTTTCTTTTCTTGGATACTGATAATAGGGTTGCAGTGAACATGGAAAGAGAGCATCTTGAATGTACAGACATTCTTATTTCATGACTAACCTGTTTAACAATTGTTCAGACATATGATTGAAATGTGTTGTTCAGACACACTACCTGTCTTTTTCTTGTTCAGTTCTATATATTTTGTTTATATTCAGTATCTTTTTATGCCTTATTTATACAGTACTGTATAATCAACTTTTGCTGATTACAATCTAAGCTACATTACCATAATTTTATTTTCTACTATTCATTATAGGACATGTACATTAGGCAAATAAAAGCAGAGAAATCATGATGGTGTTGCCTTTGGCCATTTCTTTGGTATAAATTGTGCAACATACATGCTATAAAGAATTCCTCAGTTAGGAAATGGAACAGAACTAGTTGCAAACTACCTAGAACACAACGTAGTAATTCAATAAGGAATATCTGTACTCATCATTAAAAAGAGACAGAATTATAATTTAATGAATGTGCCAGTTAGCCTACTTGTTTATGACACAGTCATACATGTCCAAAAATATCACAGTGTACTTCAAAGAAATACTACGCATCAGTCGAAATGTAAAAAGGAAACTTTTTGTAGAAATAGCATGACAGTAAGATTTTTTATTAATTTTATTGAGAAACAAATAGCAATGAGACAGTTTCAGGACTGATTAGTAGGACAGCTTCAATAATTAATACATTGCATGTTGTTGTCTTCATAGTGTTTATTCATAGTATAAGATACAGACATGATATCCTGTCCAAACACTATTAGTACAAATCTTCTCTTTGAATTAAGCAAAAGTAGCTGTATATCTATCCTAACTATTTTGTATATACGGATACAAAATGGTCCTTCACTTGTATCCACTCTTATTGTTCAGTTTTGTCAAAGATGGGCAGCTCAACTGCCTATGTTATAGGATAATATCATTATGCTTCTCTTGTGGAGGGTTAACAACTTAAATTGGCAGACAAAAAATTAGAAAAAAAGAAGGGTTGCAAAGACAGCCAACATTTTCACCCTAGCCTTTCAATTCAGTGAAGACTCAGGACAAAGGAGAACCTGTACTTTAACATCATGTAACTCAGTTGTGTCCCAAATTTTCTGATCAAGGAGATT
>NDGM011252807.1:6905-19985 GCA_002564305.1 Octomys mimax | reverse complement strand
AAATGTCCTATTAATCAGCTTTGAAACTGTCTCATTGATATTTCTTTCTCAATAAAATAAAATTTAAAAAAACACTAGAAATCTTTTGCACAGCAAATGAACAATTGTTTGGTTACAGTGAGAACTTGTATGATAGGAGAAAATATTTATAAATATTAAACCCCCAACAAGAAGTTGGTTCAAAATGGAAGAAACGACAAAAACTCAATATCAAAACAAATCAATTTTAAAAATAGGCAATGTCTGTTTTTCAAAACAAAGATGTGCAATGGCATAAATAGGTTTTAAATATATTAAAAAATGTTAAACATCATCAATCAGGAGGAAAATGTTAACAAAAACCCTAAGAGGTACCACATCACCCCGGTAAGAATGGCTATCACCAAAAACGACAGAAAAAAAAAGATGGGTGAAGGTAGGAAAAAAGTAAACCTCTGTGCATTGTTGGTGACAATGTAAGTTAGAATAGCTGTCATGGAAAACAGTGAGGATTTCCTAAAAAAAATTACAAGTATAGGGCCAGGGAGATGGCTCAGTGGAATAAGCACTTCCCTGGCAAGCGCAAGGACCTGAGTTCAATCCCTAGTTCTGCCCCCCTCCAAAAAAATACAAGTATAGCAAAACGGAACTGTAACATAATCTAGTAATCCTACTACTGCATTTGCATCCAGAGAAGTGAAAGGAGTATTGTCTTTGTTGCTTTTTTCTTGTAGCTGACACAAAATACCTGACACCCACAGTTAAAGGAGGAAAAGTGTATTTAGCCCACAATTTGTAGAGGTTTCAGTCCATAATCTGTTGGCAACAAGGCAGAGGGGCAGATGGCCAAGGGCAGCAGCTCATGGTGGCAAAAGGTGCAAAAGCAACCAGACAGAAGAGAAAGACCCTTCCTGTTCCTTGTATTGCATGTAGGCTACTTGCCCTACAGCAGGCATAGCACTCAAAGCCTTAATCCCAGCACTGGACCAGGAATCAATCACTAATTCTAGAATCTGCCACCTCCAAAATCCTACGATGACGTGAGACTTGGGGAGAACATCTAGACACAAACCATAACAAGTATGTCATGGAGACGTCAGTACTTCAGAGTATTACATGGCACTCCATTAGTATTTTACACTCACTGATGTGAAATACACAAAAGCTGGTCTCTAAGAACTCAAAAGTAAAACGGTAGTTATCACAGGCTATAAGATTACAGGGAAGGAGAGATATTGTGTGTATCAATTAAAGAAAAAATACAAAAGGATACCAAATAAAATCACAGCCTCTAGTACTTTTTCTATAATGGCTCTTGAAAGACAGATGCTCTAAAGAGAAACTAACCAATTGACTGAAGGGCTGTTATGTCATTGGAATTTTCTCTCATTTTATTTATCATTTTTTAAATCTTGTATTTATTTATTTGGTACAGGGTCTCACAATGCAGCTCAGACTCGTAGTGATTCTCCTGCCTCAGCTTCCCCAGCACTGGTATTACAGGTATGCACCACCATGCCTGGTTTAGGTGACCAGCTCAGTGAGTCCAGGGTCCAGGGTCTGGCAGGGTATGAGATACCAGAGATTCAATTTGGGTCCTTGTGTTTTCCAGGCAAGTGCTTAGACCTTTGAGCTATCTTTCCAGCCATCTCCAATTTTATTTTTGATAGCATTAAGGAAACAGAACAGATTGATGTTGAAGGGTAATCATGGGTCCTTGGAAATTCTGTGTAGAAGGCAATGTAAGTAATAATGTGAAATATCTAGGCTTAAGATGTGTTTAAGTTCTTGATCTATTGGACCCAGAACTCATGAACCCCAAGGCAGACTTCCTCTAAGCTCCAATTAATCTTATTTGGGGGGCCGGGGAGATGGCTCAGTAGAATAAGTGCTTCCCTGGCAAGTGCAAGGGACTGAGTTCAATCCCTGGTTCCACAAAAAAATAAATAAATAAATAAATATCTTATTTGGGGAGGTATCAGGAGAAAGAAACTCTGAGGCTTATGATCTTATGTTAGATTTTTTGATCCCTTCTCTTTCATTCTCTATACTGACTCATTCTATATACTTTATCACAAAACCATCACCATCTGTGTGTCCTTCTGTTCATTTTATTTTATTTTATTTGTGTATTTGGTACAAAGTCTCATTACACTGCTCAGACCCATAGTGATCCTCCTGTTTTCAGCCTCCCCAGAACTGAGATTACAGGGGTAAGCCAAACTGTGTGGTCTTACTGTCAGGTCATGACGAGAGTGAGTCACCTTGAAGCATGTGCTTTTCCACTAGCAAGCTCTTGAACAAGAACAAAAAGTTCTACTTCAAAACCTGGAGCCTAAAATATCTTCACTATAATTTCAGCCTTACCCTTTCTTAACTCTGCGACCCTGGGAAACTTACCTCATATCTTAATATTCAACCCCTCCACTTCTAAAGTGGAAATTATCATTATACCCCTTCAAATGGACATACAGGGTTGGTGACATAGCTCAGAGGACTAGGTGCATTCTTAGGCAAGCCCAGAGACCAGGGTTCCATTTCCAGCACCACATACCACACTAGCCCCACCCCCAAGCACACTGAGCTGGACATCAAGACCAGGTATGGGGGTGTACTCCTGTAATCTCAGTTCCGGGGAGGCTGAAAACAGGAGGATCATTATGGGTCTGAGCTGTGTAATGACACTTTGTACCAAATACATAAATAAAATAAAATGAACAGAGGGAGACACAGATGGTGAAGGTTGTGTGATAAAGTATATAGAATAATAAGCGTAGAACCCAACATAGTCACCCTCAATAAATGATAGTTTTAACTAATTTTAATGCCACTACAATTACTACTATTGTAATGTTAAAAATCTTCAAGTCTTAAGGTTGAGGAGATCCATAGATACCCAGCTGCACAAAAAGATACTGATAGGATATATTTTGCCTACGTAATGCCAAAAGAGCCCACAAAGCCACTATACAATCACACACCAGTCATACAGGCAGTCAACACCAGCAGGAAGGGGAGGGGATGCCCAGGACTGCGTTATGCCTTCATTTTCAAAGTGGTGGTAGCGGTGGTGGTGCCAATGTACACTGTAAGGTAAAATGCATATGTGTGTTGTGGTAAATATGCAATGTGACTTTTCACCAATCCTGGGCAACCACACACTGCCAGGAATGGCAGGATGACAAGTAGTGACCCTAGAAGTCAGGGAAGTTGTTGCTCAAACCCAGAAACATAATAGTCTTTCCCCATATTTCAGCCCCTGGCCCGATCTTTATGGTCCACATAGTGTACGTAGCATGAGACAGGAGTAAAGACACAGGTTATATAGGTTTAGTTCCTGAGTGTTTATATTGTTGTCCAAATTATAGCTGCTGAAAAACCAAAGTCATAGAGCCGTTCAGCTAAGCATCAAGGGCCTGGGAGCCACACGGAGAAGAGTCTTCTGTGAAAGGAAGTGTGCAGGACAGGTCTTCAGTGAGTAAGGCCCCTCACAGTCTACGTGTATGGCTTCACCCAGCTAGGTTTATGTTATGCATGCTCCACTGTTGTACTAGTCGGTTTTCCCACTGTGGAGCACAACACTCAATCCTCATAATTTAAGGGAGGAGAGGTTTAATTTGAATCATATTTAAAGAGGCTTCAGCCCATGGTCAGCTGGGCCGAAGGCAGGAACATCATGTTGGATGGGTGTTGGTGGAGCAAACCTGCTCAGTCTGTCAATACCAAGAAGCAGAGATGAACAGCACCACAGAAGAATGGGCACAGGACCAGATATAGACCCCCAACACTGACAATCCTTCAAGTTCTACCCAGACACATTTACAAGTGTACTCCACCAATCCTCAAAGCAGGTCCCAGAGCCAACCAACTAATTGTTTTGCCCTAAGCACCATGGGTATTTTGCCTTTCATATTTGAAACTGTGTTGTGGAAAGTGTGCTGATTACTTTTCTGGGTCAGCTCAGCTAAAGGATGCTCAGGCAGCTGGTAAAATTTTAGGTCTCATTTGTCGATAGATTATTTCCCAATAAGATCAGCATTTGAGTCAGTGCTTGCTCTGAATAAAGATCACCCTGACCAAGGGAACTGGACACCATCCAATCCATTAAGATCCACAGTAGAACCAAGAAGCAAAGAAAGGAATACCAACCTTCTCTAGTTGAGCTGGGACATCCATCTTCTTCTGCCCTCAGACATCAGTGGCTCTGAATCTCAGGGCTTTAGACTTGGACGCCAGGCTGTTGCCTTTCTTTGCTCCTCAGCTTGCAGAGGTAGATTGTGAGACTTCTTGGCTTCCACAGCTGTTCAAGCCATTTCCCACTATACACAGAGAGAGCAGTACCTGCTTTTTAGTCAGTATGAGTATGAAGTATCTTACAGTAAGAAAAAATAAAAACATCAGAAGACTAGTGGTTTACAATAGCTATGTGTAGGCACCCATTCAATATTGCAACAATTCATTACCCGGCCTTCAAAGGAACATGAGTTTCTAATCCTAGTGGCAATGTAGGAAGACTGTACATCTCCCCTTGGGCCCTATGCTTTAGGAAAGAACACCTCAAGAGCAAGTCAATAAGAAGGATGGCTTGGTGGAGTCCTGTGGCTGGTGCCTGCACCTCCGAGCTCCATGTCTTATGTTGTGCCAACCCAGGCAGTGTTCTTAGAGAAAGCCCCTTCACAAACAATGAACCACTGCTAATTGCACAATGTCATATTGGTTCCAGACCTGTGGATTCAAGAAGGATGATTTGCAAGGGGTCTGGCCTACTGGCAAAAAGAAGATTCTCCAACTCCACCCTTCCCAACATGCAAATGTGTGCTTCATGCAGTCATCAAGCCCTTTATTTTCATAACTTTGTCATTGTGCTGTGCACAACTAAGTGGAGAAGATGAAGAAGAAGATGACAAAAAGAACATTTTTCAGAAATCGCCTCCTTTCATTCTGAAGTTTTAATCACCACAGATGACTTTTATCTCCAAGGAAACTGCCTCAGTTCCGAGAACAGATGATGCTCCCAGCCTCATTTGACCTGCACATGGCCATGGGATAAAACAGAAATGCTGAAGCTACTGAAGAGCCATAAGGAAATCATTCCACCAGCAGATAGCATCTGTCCACATCAGTGCTTGGGACGCCCTTGCAACAGTGACATTTTCCAGGAATCAGAAAGACACAGCCTGTGTCATCCATCCTAATGACAACCGATGGCCCTCCACTGTGATTCTTCCATTGCTGCTAAAACTCCCCTCTCCAGGACCAGTGGAATCCTACCACCTGCTCGTTTCCTCTGCTGTCCCTCATGGCAGCCCCCACATCACCTTTAGTTGCTGTGCATAGGCTTGAACACGGATCCACCTCTGTCAAAAAGATGAACCCAGAGACAACGGAGCTCTCCCACCTCAGGGCTTCTGCTTCTTAATGGGAGACTCAGTGAGTTCGTTCTGAGTCACACACTGAGAAACATGGATGACAGCAGCTCTCCAGCTGAGATGTCGTGCTGATGAGGTTTTAATGTTCAGCTCGCACACAACAAGGCACCACAAAATTATCTGACCCAGCATAGCACAGAATAACTTAATTACTACCACGTCCTACTTTCTGTGTCCATGCTTTCCTCTCTAACTCTGTTCCTATTACCTCCATAAAATCTAATTAACTTGGCTCCAACCTGCTTGTCTTCTAATCTCTCACATTCCACCATGAATTCCCAGTGAAAATGTGTCATTCATTCATTCATTCATTCATTCAATACATCAGTTTTATTTCACAGCCCTATCTAGCATAGAGGCTAATCTGGGCATCTGTCAGACCTACCTTGGTGTTCTGGACCCAGAAGTTACCTGGTAGGTAATCTTGAAGTCACTGAAACTCACCAGCAATACTTTCCTCAGCTTTAAAACTGTCGTTATAAGATCTACTCCACCAGGAATTATTTTAAAAATTAAGTTTGCATAAAATGCCCTATCTGGAAAACTTGTTTTAAAAGATTTTTGTTTTCAAACTTGGCAAGTTCTAAGGTAGAGGCTAGAATACTGTTACTTGTAAACAAATCTTCATAAGCCTCACCTATCATATTTTGAAAAAATCTGCTTATAGAGATAGAACTGTATTCTTTCTGTCAAGGATTAGTTCCATCAAAGTGCATAGTAGGTATTCGTATTACCCATTATAGTAATCAAAAAATGGTTGGGCCAATCAAAACATGTTTGGAGTCCCTACAGTCCTGGTCACTTTGGTGGGTATTGGGATGTACCAGTGACCAAATCAACAGTCTTTCAAGAGAGTCTAGGAGGACAGGAAAATATTGAACAAGTTTTCTAAGAAGCATGAAACATGGGAGTTCTAAATCATTGGCAAAGTGGTTCAGACATCACTCTCCCCCACAATTTCCCCAAATCCCAGTACCTTTCACTTCCGCCCTTCTAAGCTCCTTCTCCTGAACCACACAGGCGTTGGAAGGGAGGGATTTCCCTTACCATGGAAATCCAATCATTAGACTTTTCAATCTTTTTGCAAGCCATGTGACCTCACATGGTAATTTGGAGTTGCCCATGTTGGATATATTTGTACCACAGAAGTTCACATGCCACAGATCAAGGCTTTACCATGGCCCCCAGAGCCCACTGTTAAACAGCCACTAGCACACAGAGCACACAGATTGTTTGCCACCCTTCCCTGTTCTCTGCCTTCCACTCACAGTCCTTGGATGAGTCTAACCACTGCTCCACACTCCAAGTCCAACTGGCTGTCTCAGAACCACCCAGATGAAATCTCATGCCATGTTTAGATTGTTTCCCTGGGAGAGTGGTTGAATGCCAGGTCACCAATCCTGCTGGCAAGGGTGTTAGGCTCCATAATGAATTCCACCTGCTAGGCACACCCTCTGCCTCTTGGAGGAGGAGAAGGGAATTTCCCCTCCAGCAACAATGACATCTGGTGGGCTTTTTCTCAATGTCCCTCAAAAGGTCTACTGTCTGTCCACTCCACCACTGGGATGCTCTCTGGAAAAAGCCATTTCTAAGAGTTCCTTCCACAGGTCAGGGCATGTAGGTGACATCATTAGTCAGATATCTCTCTGTGGCTTGGGAAGTAGGTGCAGCCAGCCTTCCTGGGCCCTAGCAGGAGGTCTCCTCATCAGATCACTGGTTGGACATATAATGAAAAATTCTTTTCCCTTGTACAGAACATTCTCTCCTCCGCAGATTCCTTCTGATAGAAACGCAAAAGGAGAAATGCCAGGCCATAGAATTTAAACAGAAGGGCCTTCGACAATTTATCTCACACTTCAGCAACTTTGCAGTTTATATTTGTAAACCTCACTTATTTACTTGTCCTGTTTTTGTTACAGTAAACTCATTTGGAGTCACCACATGAAAGGGTTTTGTTTACATGGCCTCTGCTTTCAGTTTGGATTCTTGGTTAAGACTATTAAAATGAGCCCAGTTTTATTCTCCCAAAGAACAAGAAAACTCTAAATAAAGTTCTGAGCCTTGCAGACATGGTTAACATGGCCCCGATTTTGTAAAAAAGGCACAGAGCATGGCCAGAGAAGGGTGGGGAGGCACAGAAGGAATTTGTGAGAGACCCAGAATTGGAGTCTCTACAAATCACGCTTCCTTGGGGCTAGCCAAAGCTTTCTGGCCTGAAAACCTGAGAGGGCTCCCACAGGATGGAGCTGAGAACTTGTACCTCTTGTTGACTCCATGGGGCTTGAAGGAAGGCTCCCAGCGTCCACACCTACCCAGCTAGGAGACATGAGTGAGCCCAGGGAAAGCATACCCCACGCACACTTGTGGGACAGCTTTGAATCCACTCGTCCTACGAGGTAAGGTCTCTATACCTGTGCAGAAGTCAAAAAAAGACTGACTTTCTAATGCCTCCATCCCATTGTGTGTGTGTGTGTGTGTGTGTGTGTGTGTAATATCTTTCTGGATAACTGTGGCAGACATCACTGCCTTGGAAATCCTCTGACATGAGTGGGCAACTGGAAAGAACGTGCTCATTTTCCTCCTCCTGAGGTTTCCTTCACTGCCAAGCCACCTTTTCCCCAGCAAAAGAGTGAAACAAAAGAACAGAAAGAACCCTAAGATCTTGTTGTTGAGCCTTTCTTCAAGATTTGAGACATTCTCTGTGTACTCTTTGGGGTATCCACTCCCTTTAGCTTTTTCTCCCACTCCACAGGCATTGCCAGGAACCACTCAGGGGCAAGGACAACCTTGAGAGAGGCACTATCCTAAAAGCAGCCCTAGAGCAAACGAGAAGTAACGACAGATAACAACCAACAGGGAATCCCAAAAATGTGATGAAGCATTCCATGGAATGTTACATGAAAGGTAAAAAGAATGAGTGTAGCTGAAGATTCACAAAAGGCAAAATCTCTGGGTCACATGGTTCCGCTGCAAAACGTGCGTAACATAATATCATGTTTGTTGTTTAGATAGCCCCAAGTACAAGGGCATTTCGCTGAATGAAAGAAAAAGTAATCACATATGTTTGAACACTGTATGATCCCATGTATATGCCACTGTGAGAATGGTAACGCTAGAGAACTGGAGAACAGATTAGTGGTCAACTGAGCTCGGAGAAAAGTGGCACCAGTGGGACTGGGAATGAGATGGGATTATAGAGTTCTAGGTAGTGGATTAATAGAAAAAAGTGTTGATGGAATAATTCTGTATCTTCACTGTGGCACTGATTACACAACTGACGAAAGAGAGAACTACATACATACATATCACCAATGTCCTCTTGTGGTTTTGACCTCCAAGTACAACTGGAAGAAAAATATAGGAACCTTATTGTATTGTTTTTGTTACTTCTTTTGCATATGTAGTCAATCCAAAATGTAAAAGTCTCGAAACGCTACCACATATTAAATAGATAGTTCATGTAGGAAATATACAAAAAAGTAAAAGACTATGCACCATGCCATTTCCTGGGTTGACAGTGCCATGAGAGGAATATTTGGAGTTTGGGGCACATCAGAGAATACTTAGTCTTATCTGTAATGTTGGGATATTTCTTCCAACAGAATGCATTTGTGTATTTTTGTGTGTGTAGTTTAAAAAAGCATTATAAACTTTGTAGAGTCAGCCAGAATCAACAAGTACGAACTTGAACGCTTGCTGTGTGCCAAACACTGGGGTTGGAGCCGCGAGCTGCCAGCTCTAGGCCCCGTCCTTATGAAGGAATAGCCCAGCTATGCAAACAGCCATCCAACAGATGGCTAGCACCTGATGGCTGCCAGGACCAAGAAGCATCATGAGCTACGAAAACACGGAGCGGGGAACCTAGGACTCGCTTCCGCAGCCCCGGCAGCCACCCCGTGCCTGGTAGCCATTCATTCCTCACTCACTCATCACGCATTTGCAAAGCCCCGCTGGCCCACCCTGGGGAGATGGAGATGGATAAACAGATTTCCTGCCTCGGTTAAGGAAAAGCACATCCAAGAGATTGACCAACAGTAAGGTGGGCAGGAAGAACTCACGAAAGCTGGTTGTTCACCTTTCTAGAACTCCGTGAACGGTTTTATTTTTAAAATAGTCATTACTGAAAGATAAATTATATATAGTTATACATACATAGTTTAAATACAAAGATAATAAATAGTCAAGAGCCATTTCTTCTAGATGATTTTGCAATATTTAACTATCAATGCTCTTGTTGTTACTGACACCTTTGGTACCTATACGTTGAAGACGCCACAGTGCTGCACTGCCATGTGCCTCTGCCCAGCTCTCTGAGGTACACCAGTGCCACATTGGTAGTATGAAACCAGTAAGGCAGTCCTACTGTGGTGTAGGAATATCTACACCACAGAAACAAGCCACTACCCCGACTCAGAGCAACTCTGGGCAAAGATGGTTGTTAAATATTTAATAACACACAGACCCCGCTGGGGTCAAAGGTTTAATATAATAGATTTTGATGGAGCCAGGCATGGATGTGAATTCGCTCTGCTTCTCCCGCTCTATGGTGGGTGACCTTGACAAGTGACCTCTCTGTGACTTTTTTTTTTTACCTGTAAAATGAGGTAGGTATAGTGGCCGCCTCAGAGAGGCATTGTGCAGAATTAAGAAAAGGCGTGTGACATTCATGGCACAATTTTAAAATTAGTAGGTATTAGGTAATAATAAAGACTGCTACCATTGTGCCTAATCTCAACAATTCTATAGATGGAGACTAACATCCCTACTCTACAGAGGAGAAAAGCAAGCATCAGGAAGACTATAGGATTGGCATGAGCTGGAGGATATAGCTCAGCAGCACAGTGCCTGCTGAGCAAGTGCAAGGTCATAAGTTTGATTCCTGATAGCAACAACAAAAGAGTTGGCTTGATTTGTGGTAGAGCTAAGATTAGAACTCAGGATCCCTTATAGTATAAGTCCATTCATCATCCTTCCTCCCCCCACCCAGTGACCCAAGAACACACAAATATGAAAACACACATACCGTGCCTCACAGAGAGAGAGAGAGAGAGAGAGAGAGAGACCATTAAAACACTCAAAGGGCATCATCACATTTGTTTGTATAATGTGTATTTTCCAAGTATTAATTGAGCAATGACTAGATTTTGGGCATTGTCTTCAGCTTTGCATGTTTTTCTAACTTTCCTGGTACTATACTTCTAATCAGTTCTATTTAGCATTAGCTTGCATAACACTCATTTTGGATTCAGTATTAGAAAAATACTGAAAATAGCCATAGGGATTGCTATTAAGACAAAAGGGCTTGAGTACACACACACTGATTCCCACGATCCCTTTCCCGATCAACCACAGTGGGAGCCTGCGATCAAAGGAGGGATAAACCTGCAGGATGAAGGGCCGGCCAGATAGCTCAGTGGATTAAAGTGCCTGCCTAGGCAGATGCACAGATGGGGTTCAAGCCCCAGTATGCTGTGCTGGCCCCACCCCCAGGGCACACTGAGATAGTGATCGAGACTGGGTGGAGTGGTGGGTGCCTGTAATCCCAGTCCTCGGGAGGCTGAAAATAAGAGACTCACTAGGTTTAAGTCCGATCTGTGTAGTGAGACCCTAAATACATTTAAAAACAACAGTAACAACAACCTGCAGCAGTGAGAGAGCAGCCTTCTTACTGTGGCAAACAAGATGGCCAAAGAAGTGAGTGACAGGTGTTGCCAGAGTGAAAGGGGCCACTGAATGCAATACGAGTAATTTTTTAAAAGTCACAATAAGATAAAGAGAAGGTTCTAAAAGTTTTCTGGGAAAATAGCTCATGTTACATGGAGGCAAACAGGATAGTAAGACAAAGGCAATTATTTTTAACAAAGCTAGGAAAAGAGGTTTTAGAAATTCTCTGAGCCTCCATCTCCTCATAGTAAGAGGAAGAGCGTGGACTATGGGAAATGACTATGGGAAATTTCAAGTCATGGGGGAAGTGTTCAGTAACGCAGTTAAAGAGAACTTACTCTAATTACTATTCAAAACTCACCTCCCTCTCAAGATGTGGGACTCCTTTGGGAGGGCTCCAGGACTTTAATACAAACTAAATAGACTCACTAATCTCTTCCTTAAGGAACTGGAAGGTTGATGTTCAAAAGTTTCGATACCACCCTCCCACAGAAGGTACCAGATTTTGGCTGGGCACAGGTGGAAAATCCACTTGTGCAATCCTGCATTCTTTAGGGAGCTCAGCCACACACGTCTTTCAGGGGAAGGAAGGGGACGGGTGGGCCTTGGGCATCATTCCTCACAAATCATGGGGCAAGAAGAACACCTAGAAGCTCTCATGGAGGCAAAGGCATCAGCACTGGTTTCCCATCAGCACCAAGACACCTTGGCCTCCCAATGACCTCCGCGTCAACTGCGCCACCCAGTCGTGCCTTCAATATTGTCAGTATGTTTTTGCCTAAAATAAGACATATGCACACACAGCTGGGCTGCTGCCAGCCCTTCCCCCACCCTCCCCCTTCCACACTTGGCACCGCTCTTCATTCCCCAAACACAGATCCTATCTATCTACACTCTCTTGCTTGGACTGCTCAGAGGTTTTGCCACTCAAACACAAGAAAGTGCCAACCGCCCACCTTGACACTTGAGTCCCACCCCATGCTGATCACATGCCGACCACCCTGGCCTGCTCCTCCTCCTTTCAGAAAGCACCTTCAGCCAGCTTCATACCTCCTGGCCTTTGCATGAACTGCTTCCTATGCCCAAAGGTCCATTCCTTCTCCCTGAGGATCGGCTTCTAGCCCACCTCCTAGGCTTCTGTTATCTGCCCCTCAAAGTCCTCAGAGCTGAGACTTCATTGCCCAAGAGGCTCAGGCCTTCTTCCCAAGATACTCACAGAAGGGGAACCACAGAGCATCGAAGTAAGAACTCCTCACAGCCCGCACCTCATAGGTGAGCATTTCACACTAGTCTCAGGGACAAGTGCTAAGTTGGGAAGGCCTACCTTATGAAAGTAGATTTCTGAGCACTTTGATATGCTTTTCTTTGTCTTCAGGGACTTGGTGTGTTGCTCAATAGTCAAGGTCACTGAGAGGAAGATGCTGTATTAGCCAAATATGCATTAATCTGTACTTCAGACACACTATTCCATTTCCAGCTAAAACACTGTCCTATTTCTTTCTTTACAGTGGACAATGAACAACCTCATGGCCTGATCAATTCATTGGGAGCACCAGCCAGCAAGAGAAAGGGTTCTGCAGAAGTTAAGAGAACCATTAACGCAACACAGGGCCATAGTCTTGTTCATAAACCTTTGAGCATGCTTTACCACTGCCACTGCCACCACTGCTGCCACTGTCACTGCCACTGCCAACAACTTGGTTCCTGCTATAGAACAAATAGCTAGCACTGAGTAGCATTATTAGTGGCAGCGATTCTCTTCTTACTCACCTGCAAGAAGTGTGGTGCTAATACAGTTCTATTTTTTAAATCAACAGATACTCCTGGCTTCCAAAATCTGCAGTGAAATGGAGACAACCTGGGCTGACACACATGCGAATCGGTATCTGCTTTGTGCATCTTCTTGTAAAGATGACCATTCTTATCAATTCTCCCTCCAAGGAAAAATCCAATGATGATGATGATGATGATGATGATGATGATGATGATGATGATGATGATGATGATG
>NDGM011252800.1:8163-23830 GCA_002564305.1 Octomys mimax | reverse complement strand
TTCTTTCTTTCTTTCTTTCTTTCTTTCTTTCTTTCTTTCTTTCTTTCTTTCTTTCTTGCAGCAGCATTCACAGCCTAATTGTTAGGATGTCAGTTTTGATTAAAAATGGAACACAGGCTTCTAGTAGTTCATTTAAATTTGCACCAATTGACTGGCAATTACATATGGTGCTAGAAATATAGTGTAAAGGGCTTAAACTAGTACTGGTTAGAAAATAACCTCTTGTTTAGGCATTTAGTTTTTTTTTTTTTCCCCACAAAGCCATTGTAATTTTCTCTGTACCTTTATTAACTCTTCAAAGTTGAAAGATGAGTGTGACTTCCACAAAGTGACAGTAACGTGCAAATGTAAAGTTATAATTACTGGACTTTGGATAATCTTAGGGGAAAGTATAACTACTGGCTATAAGGTAAATGTTCTACATTCAGGATACTGCAAATAAAATGCTTATTAAAATTTCCTGCAAAAATAAACAACATGATTTTAAAGGAATTTCTTTTGAATAAATTAAGACTGAAAAAGAGAAAGAAATGGCAGTTATGATTTTTCTTAAAGCATTTAGATGTTTTTAAAAAATTGTTTTTATTCTAAATTTGAGTAAGAGAGAGACTAAATCAATTGCTATTTAATTATGAAGCTCCTGGTTTGAAGACATCTTTCTGAAGATAGGAAGAACATAGCAATATTTTAGTGTGAAAATTATATTCCATGTGGCAAAAGAAGGAAATCAGACTGTTTCTTGTTATAATAACATGAAAGTGGTTACAAAAAGGACAAAAGTTTCTTATCACTTGACCTGAGGCAAATGTGTCATATTAGGCTTAAATGAATTCTCCTCTTCTGAATGCACACAGTTTTTATGAATATTTTAGAAATTATGCACACATAGGAAAAGCGGAGTAAAATTTTTGGTTACATTTGAGAAAGTATCTATTCTGGTATAGGGACTGTCTAGTATCTGTGGTCACTTAAGTGCTGAGTTAGCCCCAACTCCATTGTTATTTTTTCCTTTTACTTAGGTTTAACTTTGGACAGAATGACTTGTCTTCATCTGAAAAGGGGCCTTTCTTTTAGTGAGAGTTAGGTTCCTTGGTGGCCTGAAAGAGTTAATGTTGTTTCCAAGAGTACCCAACTTCCAGGCAGTAGTGCCTGCATATGAGAGTCTGGCTTCAGGATATTTGTTCACATCCCAAAACCAATTTGGCACAACTTAAAATGTCTGCTAGGCAGAGGATTCAGTGTTGTTAGGCCATGCAATTAGTGCTTTATTTCAAGAGCACCAAATTCACCCAATAGTGTTTTGTTTTAAAGAAGAGCTTGAAATTCACAATAACGGGTTTCATTTATCAGAGCCATATGGGACTCTCACCATCTTTGGATATATTTGTAAGACTTTCACAAAGAAGAATCCTTAGGCATCTCAGATTTCATGGATTGGAGAGCAATCTGGAGGAATATCTTTTTGGGAAATGATGAATTACAGTTTTCATATGTAGTCTCCAATTTCAGTAATCCTTGAGCAGCTAAAATCCAAAAAAACCCTCATCCCCCAACACCAAAGAGTTAAATAAGCGTCAGCTTATTAGCTTTTATTGGAAAATAAAGACCATAATCTTAGGTCTGGTTCATATGCCAACTGTACCTTTGATATTGAAATACGATCACCTAATCTTTACAGTGTGCAATATGAGTTTTAAGTCTCAACCTAATTTTTGCACTTTTTGCTAGTTCTTATTTGGTCATGTATCAGTGGATCATTGAGAAGCTGTCTGCAATGTAGCTAACTGAAAACTTTATATTGTAATACTTTTGATGTTTACTCAAGATTGTACTTTACTGCCTTCTCCTTTTCTATAAGGCTGTGATCACTGGGCGGGTGCTGTCTGTTAATGCTATATACTCTTGAAAATGTCAAAGTGAATTGATTTTTAAAATCTCATTTTTAGTTTAGAGATTAAAAATACATATTGCTTTATATCTGGCAATAATAATGCTTTAATTTTTGTTTTCCCAATTTTATTAAGCCATTAATGGCCTATAATCATATTTAAATTTTGCTAATTAAAAATGACTAAATTTTTTTAAAGTAGACAGTTCTATTGTGTTATGAAAGACAATCAGTAATTTTATCAGGAATTCAATTTTTTTCTGAGTTCTTTAATTTTTTGGGTAAAAGACAGTCTTGATTCTATATGATCAGCCTGCTTAAGAAGCATATTTCTAAGAAGTAAATAGTACTGTAATGATTGATGCTTACCTATATAAGTATGTGAACTCTGTAAAGAGCGTACTTTGAATTTCATATAAAATTATTTTGCTAAGTTGGCAATTATTTGAAATAACTTTGTTCATGTTTAAATATTTTATTGAACATATACCTATATTGCGTATTAGTTTATATTTAAAAATACTGTTAATAAATTAGCTAGCAATTCTTATATTAGCATGCATTAAATTTCCTAGAAAAATGTCTGCTAAATTTTGTTCAGTTGGAAGAATATTCAATGATACTAAAGTAATATAAAAATTAGTTTATTCTTAGCTATTATTTAAACTTTGTATTGATACCAAGGCTATGTTTTTTAAATACTAGTTCATAACTATTCAAATTTTCTGCTCCTCCAAATTCTCCAATATGTATTATGCATATTGGCTTGAACACTTAAACCTTTGTTAAATAACTTATTTTATACATTGACCCTCACCCCATATGGACCAATGAAGCTGTTGGGACAGTAGATAGACAATCTGAATTATAAAATAAATTATAACTACCTAAAATAACTTGAGTATTGTACAAGATAGTTGAATGTCTCATATTCTCTATTTCATTACTAGTCAAATGTTTATATATATATATATATATATATATATATATATATAGTTAATGAATAAAATCAATTGTTTAAAAAACCTTAAAATTTGGTTATCTTCTTTTTTGCAGCAGACAGGTGTTGTGACTCAATGAGGTAAAATTTTCCTCACTAAAATTTTCATTATGGAATTAACCATGTATTTGGGGCAATGCTTGGTATTTTCTGTAAGGAATTTTTAGGTACTTTCATTGTGAACACAATATAGGGGTTAGTAGAATAGTGGTCAACAGCAACAAAGAATTAATTCTTTCTTAAAGAATTGCAAAAGATTAAGTATACTTTGGATTTAATATAAACTGTTAACTATAAAAAAATAGGTATATGGATATATGTGAATGTGGTAAAATAGTTTATTCTTTATTAATATGCCCAATAAAGAACAGATGATGGGGGAACAGTGTGTGATTTGATGGAATGTATGTCTAAATGAAAGATACAGATGCTGAGAGGAGAGTATGGAACAAAGAAATAAAGATTATATGTAGTTTTGTGAGTTCTGCTTAATTTGCTGCATTTGAGTGTCTGTTATAGCAATGAAAGACTCTTGTATAAAATCTTTGCAGTATAAATAAAATCCATAAATAATTTGGGTTGGACAAGAATTTTACTTGTTTATAGACCTGTTTGATGTAAAGGTGTGGCATGCTATTATTGTTACTTTATGGTTAAAAATTATGTTGTTTTGTTCAAGCTAATATGACAAATTTATGAGGGACAGATGTATGTGTGAGCATGTGTGCATGCGTGTGTGTATGTGTGTGTGTGTGTGTGTGTGTGTGTGTGTATGCACATGTAAGGAAGTACACTGTCATCTTTGGCTCTCTTGTGTCTGCTGCCTTTTCTTTGCCAGTTTTCCTTTGTCGTTATCATTTTATCACAGAATCCTCTGGGTAGAAAATAGGATTTTGATTTTATCATTTTAAATTATTTTTTATTTTTGCTATTTTGTCCTCTCAGCTTGTTTTCACCTCAAGAATGAAAGTTCAAATATAAGGCACTTTAGTTCTCATATTCAGGGGGTGTTTCTGCTTTCTTTCCAGTCCGTTTGTCCATATGTTTCCTGGTTTCTGATAGGCTCTGAAGTGAGACAGCAGTTTACTATCTGTGTGTGTATGTGAAATTAGCTAATTGGTGTTAGCAGAAATATTTTCACATGTTTTATAAGCAAAGTGCAGCAAGGTATATAAATGTAGATATGATCCAGACACGCACACGCTCACGACTGTCACTGCTCATGCATAGGCGCTCAGAAGTAATTAATGTTAATAAGATTTTAATGTGCTTGTGAGATCATAATGAGGAGAAATGAATGCTCTGATTAGGAAAAGGTAACTGTGTGTGTGTTTTGGCTTAGAACAAGATTTCAATTTTTATAAACCGCAATTTTAGAACTTGTTTGTGATTGCATCAATTGGTTTTTATTTTCAAATTAGAGGTCTGTTGAGCCATTTGAATGATTAACCAAATAAATGAGTGAAACCCTGATCATAAGGAATAGTGCAGGTTTTCATTTGCAAGGCAGTGTTAGTGTACAGCAAAGCTATGATATCTTTTGCCAATATCCCATTTTTAATGTTTTCTCAAGAAATATTTTTGAGAAGTCACTTGTGCAGACCTTGTTTATTTTTATAAATGTAGATGTT
This sequence comes from Octomys mimax, assembly GCA_002564305.1. Lineage (NCBI taxonomy): Eukaryota > Metazoa > Chordata > Mammalia > Rodentia > Octodontidae > Octomys > Octomys mimax. The sequence continues at coordinate 19,311 of NDGM011252800.1, read as the reverse complement.
ATCTATATGTTACAGAGACATCAGTCTGATAGTGTAACTAGAGTGTCTGAGCTAATATACTAGTCAATGATGGTGCATTTGTTGCTGCAAGATGTACCATCTTTCATGAAATGTGTATTTAGATAAAACACAACCAATATTATTCTTCCCTGAACATAATCTTTATAAATTTTAGAGGCTCAGTATAGTTTAAGGTGAAGTAAAGTATTATAGGGTAAGCAAAGATACTGTTTAATGATGGACTCAAATGCTAGGTAGTCAACAGTAACATTATTAATTGATTTAAAACCAGGTGTATGTGCATTTCCACAACAGAGTCTTGTGGAACAAGATTCTTATGAGCTTGGGCATATATTTGGATTATTATTTAAACTATAAATAAATCTAAACATCTATTAAAATCTCATGTCTAGTAGTACGTAGATCACTTGTTCATTTTCTAAAATGTAAATTGTGGATGGATCATCATAGATTGTCACCCCTAGTAAAAAGTAACCATTGTAATGAAATGCAAGGAAAAGTCTTAGATCTAATTTATGATATGGGCTAGTATAGTTTATTTCCAGATAAACTTACAGATATAGTTTAGACTCTTCCAGGTTTTGGTTATATTCCTATGATACTTCTGCTGGAGTTAAAATATAGGTTGAAGAAAAAGATTACCATTTGTTCTGTAGAAAAATTCTGAGATTTCTGTGATTCCCAGAAGTGTATTAGGTTTTATTTTCTGTAGACCTTTGAGAATAATTTTTTGACTAAAAGGGACTTTTTCTTTATTATTGTTTAATGGATTTTTAAAAAAGTCTCATTGCATTGAAGCATAATTAGAAACATTTATTTTTTCCACATTCAGTTTATAGAGGAATGCATCAGTATTGTTCTGAGTACTTGTGGGATATCCTATACTAAGCTTTTCTGTACAGATATATCTCTAGATTTTTTTCTGCTTTTAATCTACTTATATACCGTTTTCATATTATTTTAATAGAGAGGCTTTATGACTTTTTTGTACTGGTAATTAATAGAAGTAATTGTGTTTTCCAGGCTGTGCTTGTACTGCTGAGCTATCTCCCAGGCAGTAACATCTTTTTATATATAAAATGTTAGCCTTCTTTTCTAGTCCCACTCCTACTGCTACTCTTTTTTTTTTTTAAGTTAGGTTATTGTGTGGGGTTTTTTTTTTTTTTTCCATATTTGTTACTTTTCAAATGAACTTTAACGTCAGCTAGCAGTTGTGGAAAATTGGCATTTTTAATGAATTCATGAATTAACATAGGAATAATGAATAAATTGATATGAGGGTAAGACTTCTTATCCAGACAATGTTTTTTCCTTCCAATTGTTCAGTAACTTTTGTCTTTCAAAAGTATTATAGTATAGGGCTGGGGAGATAGCTCAGTAGAATAAGTGCTTGCCTGGCAAGTGCAAGATCCTGAGTTCAATCCCTGGTACTGTTAAAAAAAAAAAACCCAAAACAAAAAACTGTTGTATAGTATTCCTTATATAGATCTGAACATTTGTTATTAAGTTTATGCTACAATATCCATGGGATTCTACTCATTTATTTTCTTTCTTTTTCTATTACTTTTTCCTTCCTTTGACTATCCCCCTTTCTCCTCCTTTCCCCTCCATTCCTCTTGTTTCTTCCTTTCTTCTCTCATGTCCTCTCTTTTCCTCTCCTTTCCTCTACTTCTCGTCTTCCCTCCTTTACTTTTCTCTCCTCTCTTTTTTTCCTCCCCTCCACTCTTTTTTTTTTTTTTCTTCTGCTACTGACATCTGAACCCTGATGCTTCTGCAGGCTAGTTGTGTAATCTTCCACTTAGTTATGCCCCCAACAGTTTTTTTTTTTCTCCCAAGACAGGGTCTTGTTAAGTTTACTGATCCAGGAAACTTACAATCTTTTTGTCTTAGTTTTTGAGTAGTTGGAGTCACAGTTATGTACCACGAAGCTCAGCTATTTACTTCTTATATCCTAAGCAGAAACTTTTTATAATATTTTGTAACTGGATTTTTGTTTATATGTGGGAATGCTGTTGATTTTTGTATGTTAATATTACAGATTCCTTTGCAAAACATTTTCCTTTGTTTGTAGTAGCCCAAGTTGTATTTGAATCTGGCTCTAGCTAAGGGCTTGGTATCTTTTGAGATTGTAGATAGTGTGTTTTGAGTATCTAAGTACTCTTATAAACAATAGAATTTCATTTTTCACAATTCTGGAGGCTAGAAATTTAAGATTAGATTCCCAGAGTGGTCAGTTTCTATAACATGTTCTTCTGAATTGAAGACTGCTAACATCTAGTGTTTTTACCTATTGAAAGAGAATGAGCTAGCTAAGGAGTTCCTTTGATAAGGGCACTATTAAAATTAATGAAGGGTCCATTCTTATGATTGTATCTAATCCAAAGTACTTCCCAGAAGCCCAGTCTTCCAATACCATTATATTGGGGGCTATTTTAGGGTTTTAATATGTATGTTATCTTTAGGAGAAACAAATGTTTAGTTCACAATACTAACATGTATTCCTCATCTTTAAAATGTAGGTAAGGAAACAAAACTCAAAAATAATGGAGGGTGCCATCCATTGTCACTCAAAACTGATGTAATACTTGATCCCCAGTGTAGCAGTGCTCAGTAGTGGGGCCTAGATAGGTGACTGAAGTTTGAGGACGTTAATCTGATCAATAGTTGAATTCACTGATGAAGTTGTTGCTGAATAAGCCTTTAGAAGTGGGCATAATAAAAGGAAATTGGTCATTGGGGAGCCTGCCTTTGAAGAATATAACCTCTTCCTAGCCCCTTCTACCATTTCTGACTCCTTTCTCCTCACTTTGCTTCTGAACTGCCACAAAATAAGTAGCTTTCTTCTACCATGCCCTTCTACCATGATGTTACTTCTTTGGAAGCAGCCAAGTATAAATTGAAGAAGCTATGAAGCTAGTGAAATCTTTTATTTATTTATTTATCTATTTATTTATTTATTGGTACTGGAGATCAAACTCAGGACCTTGCACTTGCCAACAGGTGCTTATGCCACTGAGTTATCTCTCCAGCCCAAGAAAAGAGTGAATGAAACAAGTTTTAAAAATGTAAACTTCATAATAAGCATTTGTAATGAACATTTAAGATACCAAGAACTAAGGATAATTCTGAGAGTATGGGTTTTTTTTTTGGGAGCTTTGTGTATACATATCCATTACTTCTCCTTTAATTATATTGTATTCAAGGTTCTTTACATCTGGAGTGTAATTGGAGGGAACTTCTTGATCACCTATAGTGATTATTCAAGGCAGTCCTTAGAGTACATTGATTATTTTAGTTGTATAAGTAAATATGAGGCTATGAAGTTCTGTAATCCTTTGTATCCTAACTCAAGGAGCTGACAATTTTAACCATATGTTTTTAGCAAATAGTATACAAATTTGTACGTGAGTTTATCTGAGTTAAATATTTAACAAATGTGGACTCATGATGCTATTGATGTAAGCAGATTTTTTTTTGTATTTTAGGGAAGGGTCTATAGGGTGTTCAGGCTCTCGCTCCTAGATCCAACTCATAAACATATGCCTGTTTACAGCCTCCCAAGACCTGGGATTACAGTCATGTGTCACCATGCCCAGTCTCAATTGTTATCTCAACGTGCTCCAGGGGTGGGCCCAGCACGGCAGGCCTGGGGATCGAACTCCCGGCCCCTGCTCCATCTCGTAGGCACTTTAATCTATTGAGCTATTTGTCTGGCCCGATGTTAGCAGGTTAATAATACTTTCCAGCATATTACATAAAATCTGTAGATAATGTTGATGACAAAACAATAATTTATGAGATAGTTTAATAATCTTTAAAGCTTTACAGTGAATCTGCAAATGCATTCTTTTAATTCATTTGACATAATCTGTTGCTTAAAATATGAATGCCAGAAGTTTAGGATTTCTACTTCATGACTGCATTGAAAGTTAAGTGAGGGCTGGGGAAGACTGCTTGACAGTCTAAGCCCCTGCCTGGCACACACAAGGACCTGGGTTGCACCCCTGGTCCTGCTTGGTACCGCATGACATGCTGGCCACCAAAACATGGCATGTCGGTGCATGCCTATAATCCCTGTGCTGGGGAGGTGAAGACAGGAGCTGCATAGGGAGATCCTGTGCCAAATCAATCACTCAATGTTTATTTTTTAAAACAGAAACTTAAGTGAGACTGTACATTGAGAATAACTGCTAAGGTGTCTAGTTCATGATAAGAACTTGATGCATTTCAGTTTATTTTATTCTTACTATTTCCTTACAAGGTTCTTACCTACAAAACGTGACTCAAAATAGTACCTGTTATGTAGAGTTCTCCTGAGAATTAAATGATTTGTCTTATACTGTGCTTATAGAAAGAATACAATGGTTTGCTGGAGATCCTGACTTCATTTGTTTTGAATAAGTTTCCAGAAGTAAGAATTATAAACATTTAGTACTTCTATTGTTAGCTTTTTGAGGAAGCTCTATACTGTCTTCTTCTAATATATCTAAAGTTTGGGTTTTGCTTGCTTTACTTTGATGATTAGTCATAATAGACATTTTTCATGTCCTCATTGCTCATTTGTCTTCTTTGGAGGAATATATATTGAAGTATCTCAATTTGTTTGGACTGCTAATAAAAATACTTTAGGCTTACAAATTTGTGACCTATAGAAATTTATTGCTCATAATACTGGAGGTGAAGAAGTCTAGGTTCCAAGTTCTGGAAGATTCAATGTCTGGCAAATGCCTATTCTTTGTAGATGGCATCTTCTGTGTTTCTCACACAAATGATAGGGAAAATAACCTTTTTCCTTTTCTCACACAAAGGAAAGGGCAAATAACCTTTTCCTTAAACTCACTAATTCCATTATCAAGGGCTCAGGTCTATCATTTGAAAACAAAGACAGTTACACCTTTTCTGATATTAATGCCTTTTAAAAAATTTTTTCCTAATTGTTCTGGCCAGCACTGGTATTACTATGTTAAATAGGTATTTTTAGATTGGATCTGCTTCTCTTTTTCCTGATCTTAAGTGAAAAACTTCCAGGTTTTCATCTGGGAAACTGATATATGGACTTTTCATATATAGCTTGTATTATTTTGAGATACTTGTCTTTATTTACAGTTTTTTTAACCCCAACTTTTCTAATTAGGATCTTGAAGAACTATCAACACTTCCACATTTATTGTAGTGTTGTTGACAATTACCAAGATATGGGGAAAATCCAAATGTTCTTCTATACATGAATGGAATAAAAATCCATTCATCCATCCATACATAAATGAATACATACATACATACAATGGAATATTATTCAATCCTAGGAGGTACATTCCATAGGATAACATGGATAAAATGAGGATATTGTGCTAACTAAAATAAGCTAATCAAGGAAAGACAAAGACTACATGATTCTTATAATATGTCACAAAGTCAAACTCATTTAAAGAGTTCCAGCGATTTGTAGTGAGGAGGAAATGGAGTTAATAATCAGTGGGCATAAAGTTTCAGCTAAATAAAATGAATAAAGTTCTAGAGTTTTGCTGTATAATATACCTATTTTGATCAGTGCTGTACACCTGAATGTATCACACATTTAAAATTTTTCTAAGAGGATAGTTAGGTGCTCTTACTAAAATAAAATAAAGCAAATAAAATATAGAGAGTGCTCAATAATACATTAGCACTATTATTAGACAAAAGAAAATGAAGCTAATCCCATAATAACAATTAATGCAAAATAATACTGTATACAGAGGATGATAACGTTGTTTTGTTATGGTGAGGGCAGTGGGATTTGAAGAGCTTTAGTAAAAACTAAGTGAAGCAAACTTTAAGATACGAAGGGAAGAGGAGGTGAAGATGAAAACTTCCAGGGACTTTGTAGTTGTAAAGGTTCATTTCTAAAGATTGGCTCTATCCCATATTAGTTGTGTGGCCTTGTATAAAAATAGGTCCTGTCTTAAGTCATAGTCTGCAAATTCTTTCCAGGTAGTGAGCTATAGCAATAGTGAGTATAAATTCGTTGTTTTACTTGTTTTAGAGATTGCTGTCCTATGCTGCCTGTTGTAAAATGAGTTCAAATCAATATTTTATCCAGTTTTTTGGTTGTTTAAGGCAGGAGGCTAAATCTAGTTTTTGTTCTTCCATCAATTTCAAAAGCAGGTCAATAGATTACTATTATTATTTTTCTCATCAGTGAATTTGAAACTTGATTGTTTCTTTTAGCACCTTGTAGTTACCTTTTTAAAAGTTCATTTTAATTAATAAAAATATAAAATAGCTATGAAACAATTTCAGAACAGGTTAGTAGAGAAGTTACAGAAATTAATACATTGTATATTGTTTTCATAGTAGTTATTCAGAGGACAAGATGCAGACATAATATCTAGTCTAAACAATATTAGTGCAAACCTTTCTTCTCAATGAACTAAGAGAAAGTAGCTGTATATCCTAACTTTTTTCCTCCTACACTACATTATAATTTCTATCTTTACAGTACTGCTTCTTCACTATAACAGTGACTATATCTGGCTCATCTTTACCTTTATTACCAACTCATTACCAAGTTTTGAGTCTAGAAAATGAGAACATTTATGATTTTTTAAATTTAATTTTTTGAATTGTAGCTCATTGTAATGTGGTGAAAGACTTTGAATACTACACTGGAGTTTGGCTTTTGTTTTGTCCACAAGAACTGGAGAAGTGGGAAAGTCTTAGAGATTTTATTTTAAAAAGCTCTAGAGGCATAAAAATTGATGGAAGCTACTTAGGTTGAAAATGATTCAATTGTCTAGGATTCTGTTTTTCTTCTAGATGCACTAGAAGCATAAAGACAGATGGATGAAATTAGTGATTGAGAGTTAGTATTTGAGACTATAACTTTTGGAGTAGGAAGGAATATTGCCAGGATTTGGTAATTGATTAGATGGTTATTGCTAAAGGGAAAAGTGAGAAAAATGACTAAAATTTTCATTAACGATTGACCAAATCATGTGAATGAGCTGTTAGGTTCTTTTGTATTCTTTAGCACATAAATGACTAATTTTATGATAAAAATTTGATAGCAAAATTTCAGTATGCAAGGAAGTGATCGTGATAGAAATTTATATTAAACATGAATGTAAAAACTATAGCCTAATTCTTAGGCTATATGGGTTTATTAGATGGGATGATTTTTAGTTGTATTATAAATGCCATTTCTCTCTGTATTTACATATTTCATTACACCATATATATTATTCTGCTTCCTTATGTCTTTAGAATATTTTGGTGTGGACATGCTGCTCAAATTACATTTTATGTAATTTAATGAGCATTTGTAACATAATCTAGCATGATAATTTTTCTCAAATATGTTTTAACTTTAGTTTTAGAACATAGGTGTTGATTGAGACTCTTGTCACTTTTTGAGATAATGGAAGAGCTATTAACAGCATGGAAGGAAAAATAGAAGTGGTAAATCAGACACATAAGAACATGTTATATAGATCTTCACCAATGCCAAACATTTATGAATAAGGTACAGTAGCTATTTGTAAAATATTTGTAACAAGAACTTGATTACACGGAGACTACAGTGTTAAATAAATAAGTCAGAGCACACACTTAAATAATGCGTTGTTTCCATTATATATAAAACTCAGTATATTAATAGAGTTCAAAATAAAAGACAGATAATTGGAAAAGAGAAAAAATATTGATATCCAGATTGTACCTTGATTGTCTTGTGTGTCTCAAATGCTTTTTTGCCTACTAGTCTGCTTGTTAATCTGTATACATGATAATTACCTTTATAATGACTTATAAGATAAATGAATGTGATGCTAGCAGAATAAAAGGTGGTGAAGGAAGGGGAAAAAAGAATTGAAATGTGTGACGGTCCTTCTACGTCTTTTTCAAGATTTTTTTTTTTTAATCATGAATAGTTGTTAGATTTTGTTAGAAACTTTTACTGTATTTATTGTTATATTCATATGATTTTTAACCTTGCTTGTATTTAGGTAGTGCATTGCATTTACTGATTTATGTCTGTATATCTATCTTTGCATCCATGGGATGAAGCCATTGTGGTCATGATATATTATGTTTTTGTTGATTTTCTATATTTGCAAGTATCTTGTTGAGGATTTTGTGTGTGAGTTTATTAAAAAGATTAGCCTGTAATTTTATTTTTTAGCTGGGTCCTTTCTGGCTTTGGAACAGAGTAATACTAGCTTTCATGAATGATTACGAAAGTACTCCTTCCATTTCAATTTCATTGAAGAGCTTGAAGAATATTGATTGGTGTTATATCCTTCCTGAAATTCTTGTACAATTCAGAAGTGAGTGCATGAGGTCCTGGATTTTCTTAGTTGGTAGGTTTTCGTTTTTTCTTTTTCTTTCTTTTTTTTTTTTTTGGTGGAACCAGGGATTGAACTGAGGCCCTTGAGCTTGCCAGGAAAGCGCTTATTCCACTAAGCCATCTCCCCAGGCCCTAGACAACTTTTTTTTTGTTTGTTTGTTTTGGTTGGTTTTCTTTTATGTCTCAATTTCATTATGATTGGATTATTCAGATTTTTAATTTTTCTTTATTAAGTTTTAGTAATTCATATATTTCTAGGAAATTGTCCATTTCTTCAAGATTGCTCAATTTGTTGGATGAAAATGTTTCATAGTAGTTAATAATGATCTGGGTTTTGGCAGTGTTTGTTCTGACTTTCCCTTTATATTTCTAATTGTATTGGCATTGGTCTTTTCCTTCCTTCTTTTGCTGTGTGGCTGAAGATTTGTCTGTTTTGTTTAACATTTCAAAGAACTAGGTATTTCAGTCATTGATTCTTTTTTTTTTTCTTTTCAAATTTCAGTTTCATTAATTTTGACTTTGATCTTTATGAAGTCCTTACTTGTAGTAAGTTTGGGCTATTTTTTTTTTCCACCTAGTTTTTTGAAATGCAACCTTACGTAATTTACTGTTTTTCCTATTTCTCTAATATAAGCAACAAAATTCACAGCAATAGATTTTTCTCTTATGACTGTTACATTGTGTCTTACAGATTGTGCTATTCTGTAGTGGCAACTGGGTTTCATTCTAGGAATTATTTGATTTCTTCTTTGCTATGTTCTATGAACCATGAAGTCTTCAGGAGTGTGTTATTTAATGTCCAGGTGTTCATAAAATTTCTGTGGTTTGGGGAAATTGATTCCTAGTTTAGTTTGCTATATTCTGATAATATACATGGGTAATTTTTATTTTATTATTTTTTTGAATTTTAGAAAATATTTCTGAAATGAATACATAACATGAGATTAATAATAGATTTCACATTGTAAATAATTTATAAGTTTAAATGAATATAATAAAAATTGTCTAAAATAAACATGAAGAAGAGTTTACAGATCAGTTATATAATAGTTCATCCTGTGCCAAAATCAAGAAACTTATATTCATGTAATTAGAATTCTCAAAATAGGAGGTAGGCAATATTTAAAGATTTAAAATTTCTGTATTTAGTTAAAATTATAGCACCACATTTCAAAAAATGAACCTTTTGCACAGTTACTATAAATGAAATCATATCAAGATACATAAAAATGAAGTTATCTAAAACTAATTGGAAAGAAAAAAATCATTAAAGCATATACATAGAAAAAATCTTAGCTATGGAAGAACAAAATTAAATAGCATCTTATTCCACATTAGAAAAAGAAAAGGGTTTGTGGGTAAGAAACTAGAGTTATTTATTTAAAGGACTGAAAAAGAAAAAAGATCTATCCTCCTTGAATTTTAAAATTAACAAACATAACTTTGAAATAGAAAAGTGAAATATTTTCCAGTTATAAAAACTAGAAGTACTCTAATACCTTCTGATGTAGCACATAGAAAATAAAAAAGACCTTTATACAGAAAGCAAGAGAAGTTGCTGGGTGGTCCTGGATAAAGAATAAAGAGCTCTCAAGATGGTAGTTATGCAGGTCTATGTAAAATATAATTATATTAGATGAAGCCATTTATCAGGTCATTGAAGATTTCCACAAAACAGTATCAGTCCTATTTCAGATTATATAAATATTTTTTCGTGTGTGTGTGTGTGTGTGTGTGTGTAAAAGACAAGGAACAACTAACATAAAGTCAATGGAAAATGGAAATACACTTTTAGAGTATCTAATACTAGAAGAAAATATCATACTATGTCTTATAAAAAGATTGTAAGTCAAAGAAACAGTATAAATCATAAACAAAAATGAAAATTAAATTCAGAAAATTAATTAAATGCTAATTCAAAATTAAATTAAATATTTCAAAATAATGTTCAAAAATTAAAATTAAATTATGAGTCTAACTAAAAGTCCAGAATGTAGTGTATCATATGGATGAATCTGTGATCAATTCAGAGTAATCACACAGTATTTTTTTTTTTTTTTTTTTCGGAACCAGGGATTGAACTCAGGCCCTTGCACTTGCCAGGGAATCACACAGTATTTAGTTAGGTTAATATATACAAAAATATCAACTGAGAGAGTTTTGATAATAGTAAAGAATTTCTAAGAATAAAATATAACCAAAATACTGGAATGGCAGATATATGACCAGCACTTCTAACAGTTTTGTGATAGGATATTGCACAAAGTATGTGGTGGATATGGACAGTGTCCATGACGTTTACTGGTGGCCAGAGGTCACTTGTGGGACTGAGCTACTGCTATTTCCTTGATATCCACCCTGTAGACCTGGATAGAACATGATCCACAGGGTGCAGGAGATGTCCATTTGTAGAGTATGCTTATGGAAATATTTTGCTGCTGTATACAAAAGAATAATGGAAAGACTGCTGTTGCTGTTGTATACCTCTTTTTCTTCTGTGTTTGTTTGCCCTATTTGGTGGGTTATCTCCATTCTCATTCATGGAGTTGTGGTCATTTTGATCCCTCTCTAGAACATCTTTTAGTAATCCCTGTAGGGTTGGCTTTCTTGTCATGAAATTCTTTAGTTGTTCTTTGTCATGAAGTATTTCGCTTGTGCATTAAACTTGAGAGTTTTGCAGGGTATAGCTGTTTGGTTTAGAATTTGTTTTCATGGAAGACTTGAAATACTTTGCTCTGTGCTCTTCTTGACTTGGTTTGTGAAGAGAAATCTGCTGTTATTCTGATGGGTTTTCCTTTAAA
>NDGM011252790.1:9120-25100 GCA_002564305.1 Octomys mimax | reverse complement strand
ACAACATTGAGATATCATCTCACCCCAGAAAGAATGGCTATCATAAAGAAATCAACCAAAAACGAATGTTGGAGAGGCTGTGGGAAAAAGGAACCCTTCTCCACTGCTGGTGGGAATGTAAACTGGAGCAACCTTTATGGAAATCAGTGTGGATATTCCTTAGAAAACCTAACAGCCTTTTAGCAGTTTCTCTAGTGCTGCCTCTTGTGCTGCTGAGAACAATCTGTAAGTGGGCCTCCACACCCAGCACCATGCTAATTCAGTTCAAAGGGGTGTAGGGGTGTAACAAGTTGACCACCAGTTGGTAATCCTCACAAGCCTTAAGGGTGAAGATTATCAAAAAGAACTCATGAGGAGAAATTGGTCGATAAATAAACGTTCCAGATAACAGGAAAACATGTTGAAGTGAAATGTAGTTATTAAATAAGTGAATCTATCACTTATTAGGATAATTACCCTGTTTGTTTTATGAATACTCTTTTTTTCACTTGGAGATCAAATGAAATAATGTATATTATTACAGTTTGCAATAACATGACATTACACAAAATAAAATACCATGCTTCACAGAAGTACACAGTTCCTAACTGTCCTTTAAAAATCTAGATAAATTCATTTTAAATCAGTTAACATTGCACACTGGATAATGATAAGAAAAAGCCTACATATTTCTATTTAGCATGAAAATACAAATACAGCCATACACTTCAGCATTATGCTTTCTGTAATGTTCTAATAATTTTGACATTACTGCTATCAAAGAAGCATTGTGTTCAGACACTGCTGACAAATAGCCAAAGAAAATAGAAAAAATTAGTAAAAACACTCAAAGAGAACTGACCTGTTAGTATTTAGTTTTTAAGGATAAAATAATATCATTGCATTAAATGTATTCACATATTTAGGTGCTTGAATTGTTGGAAAGGAGACTTCAAATATGGTGTATTTCTCATTATCATGCCTAATGAAATTGACAGAAAGGAGGATCTCTGAAAGAAGAGGCAATTTTTCTTTATTTATTTTTGTTTCGAAAGGTAATAGGCACCTTTGTTTCTAACTATTAAATCTTACAAAGAGTTTTGAAAAGAGTTTGGTCTCTAATATATTACTTTATAACTTTAGAGTTGCAAAGCATGTATATAATTTTATCTGTAAATTTTATTGTATTTATTTTTCATCCTTATTATATATACAACTAATTTCAAAAGTTTATTGTTAAATATAGCAGGTAAAGCATGCATTCAGTTGTTAAACTTTCTGTTTCAAATCTTATTTTGACAAATTCTTTTCTTTTCTTGTTTTTTTCTTTTCTTTTCTTTCTTTCTTTTTTTTTTTTTTTTTTTTTTTTTGCAGAACTGGGGATTAAACTCACGCCCCTGCCTTTGCAAGGCAAGCGCCTTTTCCACTGAGCCATCTCCCTGGCCTGGCAAATTATTTTCTAAGTGATCATGAGTAAACTAATGTACCTCTGTCACTGAAACATGGAAATTTCATGGGGGTCACATCAATAAGTTAGTTATAATAGCCTATGCAACACTCAGTCATCAGTGTACCAATCATTATATTATAGCACTCAATATAGCACACTGCTTTAAAAGAATATATAATAAAGTACATACGATCATCTTAACAAGTGTTGGATATAATATTGTGGAATATTTAGAGTTATGAACTAGATATAGGTATTAGTATAATCAATACTGTGAAGGGATTTCAAGCAAAAACCTATAGCTGATATTGTATTTGGTAGGTCACCTATTTCCAAAATAAGTTCAAAGCAAATATGACTGCTAAGAGTGCTTAGATTCAACATTGCACCAGACTTCCAAAACCATAAAAAAAATCATGCAAACCAGAATGAAAAGTTATCATTTTTTAAATAAATCTGAATGCTTGTAAATAAATTGCTTGTTAATCAGAAAACAAAATTTTATCATATTAACACTAGTAGATAAATTTAATAAGATTATAAATCCAAATCAATATGAAAAAGTTATATTTTAGTATACAAGAAAAATGAAAATAATAGTTTATAAATATCATGAATGTTAATATTGAACTATAAATGTATTCACAATGAATATGAATTTACTACAGTGAATATTACAAAATATACATTAAAAATATAAAAGTAGATTAATAAATAGATCATATCAATGCATTACACTTTTAACAGTTTTAATATGTGTGGCTTCCCTGAACAACATAAAACTTCAGAGTTATTCTTTCTAGTATAAATTGACAAGTTGACCCTAAAGTGCAGTTTAAAAAACAAAGAATGGAGGTAACATTTATTTACTTTTTTTGCAAAGTATACAGTTATTATAAATTTACAGTAATTTGAACAGAATAGTTATATTCAATTGGGTAAATGGAGTAGAGTACAGAAATAGACATAAACCTGAATGATTCATTTCTGTTACTTATTTTAATGAATTTTCTAGGAAAAGGCTTAGTTTACAACAAATACTACTAGGACATTTGGACATCTTGGTGAGAAAAAACATGCACTCCTACCTAAAGGGTCTTATGCAACTATATGGAACTAGATAATGGAGCTGAAAATTAATTTTGAAACTATAATGCTAAAAAAAACTTAAAAGAAAATCTTAGTGGGCCATAAGTAGATAAAAGCTTCCTGATATCAAAATAATTAAATCTGAATAAAATATGTAAAAATTATACTTTATCAAAAGTTGGCATTTAAGCCTATTAGTGGATATCATTGAGAAAAAGAAGGAAATTACCAGAAAACTATAATAGTTATGTGACTGCCCAATGACTTCCATGTAGAATGCAGCTCTGTGTACGTGATGTTTGTGCCCAACAATGTAACAATGTCCCTTTACTAAGTAAATTCAGCACTGATAGTATCATATGTTGGGGAAATATGGAGAAACAAAACAGCATATGCATTCATTTTTGGAGTACAAATTGTTACAACCACTTCAGCACATATTATCAATGCCTATCTAACATCAGTCAAGGCCTTTGTCATAACCACCAGTTCTAACCCAACACTATATGACCCCAATATTACTTCCAAAGGAACAGTCAAAGAAATTTCATTATAATAATCAATGGGAAAAATTTGCAGTAATGACCATTGAGAGGTAATGGATAAGTTTTGGGCATTCAAAGATTCGTGTTCAACAATAAAAGGAATTAAAAATGTGATGATTTACATGAACTTTGCAACCTCTGTGCTATGGGAAACAATCCTGTTGCAAACTAAAATGTATCGAAAGATAACACTTGTATTAGGTGCTAGACAGGCAGAACTAACTGATTATGTGTTTGTCCCACTGAAATGGGACGTGAAAAAAATGCTGCAATGATGGAAATTTTCTGTCGGTAAATTGAATTTTTATCACATTGTCCATATTTGTCAAAAAACAACAAATTCTCTATTAAATTTTATATTATTTATAGTCTAATTTAAAGCACAGTAATGAATTTAATCAATGACTGCTAATCTAGAACAAAAGCTACTGCCAAGACATTTATAAAAATAATAGTATCTATACAAATATGTAGGTAAGTAGTCACAAATAATAGTCTTGATGTTAAACAGCAGCACTGTAGATGTATGTCGATACAGTGTATATTTGCAAATTTGTTTGATATGTGCTTATGATATATTTATGGCTCATCATCACAGGACGCATCCGGGACTGTGAAAAAAAATATTGATGAGTCAAGAAAAATCATGTGTTTGTAAGTGCCTGTCACTTTAAAGCCTGCATATTCTTCTATGTATTTATTTAATTAAAGATGTGTTGAACAATTCATTTGATATTAATATAAAGAAATATAATTTAGAATGTCTACTTATATATTTGTATATTTCACCTAGACCTTTCCTGTATACATATAGGTAAGGCACATTGTACATATTTTGTTAAGTTTGTTTATATACATAATTTTAAGAAGACAAATGTTATGAATATTATTTGATACATTTCCAAGGCCTCATAAGCTCCTAGGTGGGGGTTTTGTGAGTGCCTAGACATTGAGTGTGTTATACTAGGTCATGGCTGCGTGACCCTGGGTTCGTAGTCTCCCGCTTCGTTTAACACAGTTAAGGGTGGGGATGATGCATTGAAGAGCAAAGACCCATATTCACTGTGGGTAGCACCGACTAACAGGCTTCTGGCCTGGCTGGAGTGCAGAGGTGGACAAGAAGGGCGGCCTCTTCTTTCTGCCAGCTCTGCTATGGACTGCTCTTCCTCTGCCATGGCCTCCTGCCGTGGAGCCAGTTGTCTATGTACTGAATCCTCTACAAACTGTGAGCCAAAACATACATGTCCCCCGAAATTTGTGATTGTTAGGTATTTTGCTCAAGAAAAGAAAACCAGCTGAGAAGATGAATATGGTGTAGAGTTTTTAAAATGTGTTGTGAAGCAGCTCGTTTTTTGTTTTTTATAAAAAAAAAAGCCAGCAGCACAATGTTTTTTCCTTACTGTAATGATGCCTCCGAAACATTCTTGTTTTTGTTTCCCCTTTGCTTAACTCTCAGGAAATCTTTCTGCTCCTTAACATCCTTTTAGCATTTCTCTCTCCTCCTCATATCATAGAGTTTTAGGCTTCAAATTTTTCCTTATGCATCTCCCCATTGCCAAACTCTTAATCTTCAATAAGGCAATCATAAAATTGTATCAATCTTTGAATAGTTCACGCTATAAAATTTCTTTTCCGTTTTTTTTTTTTTTACCACTAGTACAGACCTAATGGTTGGGTTTTGTACATAAAGCTGTAAGCTGATACCTTGGTTACCTTTAATATTTACATTAAAATGGACAGTCTCTTTTCTCTAGGATTAAGGTGGCACATAACTGTTTGCTACAGCATGTTAATTTGTCCTGGACAATATGATTGTAGCTGTTTCATTTGATATTGTTGGGGTCACATTTTTATTGTTATTTCTCTGTGAGCCAGCATTGGATTGCCTTTATGGCATTACCAATACTGGAGCAAATTCACAGAGGAGTTGGCTGCTTAGCTGAGTACTGTACATTTTCCTTTCTCAGCATAAACAAGGTGGCTGAACATGAGGCTGTGGAAGAAGATTATGGTTAGACAACTGAAAAACAACTAAAGAGATCTTCATACTAGCAATAAGGTCTTCAGCATTCACAAACCTCACCCAAAAACAAAACAAAGCAACAAATGAAAACAATAGAAACATGGGGGAAAAAGGCCAAATAATGCCTCCCCAAACTCTAATTCCCCCCAAACAAATCCAACTCCAGTGAGTAGCAATGTTCTGAAGAGTAAAATCCACAGACAGGAGTCACACCAAAGTGTAGCAGTGGGGGTGAGAAAACAGCACAGAGAGGTAGTCAGTTAAGAAAAGATATAAAAAAACAATAAAAGTAGTAACCAAAAAGATGCAGAAGCTCTCAGAAGACACGAACAAAAAGCTAGATGAGGTAAACAAAGTGATACAAAAGATGCATGAGCACCTTGCCAAAGAATTGTAGTGCAGGAAAAAGTTTCAATTAGAAATATAGGACATTATACATCACAATGCCCATAAAAGTATGGGCAGCAAGACAGACCATTGTCAGGACAGAATTTCAAAACTGTATGATGATGATGTCTTGAAAAACATCTCAGACACACTTTTTAAAAACAACAAGAGAAAATTAAAAATATCCCACCTCTTCCAAATAATTTAAAAAAGACTAATCTAAGAAAAATTGCAAGGAGTAAAAATGCAGAAGATACCACCAATGTCATAAAATACTGTTCACAGAAATGTTGGCAGGAAAGGCCCTAAATATAGGGAAAGAAATAAACATACATACCACTGAGGCACAAAGAACATCAAATACCCATGACCAAAAAATAGCATTTCAACATTGCCCTCAAAATTTGAAAATCTCATCACAGGAACAAAATATTAAAAGTCTTTACAGAGAGGAACAACTCACATGCAACATTAAACTCATTAGTATTATAGCAAAGTTCTCTACACAAACTTCCAAGGCCAGGATGGGTGGAAATGAAGTGTTTAAGGCCCCAGTGCATACCAACTCCCCTTTTGACTTACGCATCCTGCAAAGCCACCTTTAAAAAGTGTTGGAGAGATAAGGTGTTACGTGAAAAGGAGCATCTCAAGGAATTCATGCCCACCAAAATAGCATGGAAAGAGACAACAAAGCTAGCAATGCCAAGGACACAAAAGAAGAATCACAGTTGGCAAGGTAGGCAACTCTGAAAACTAAGAAAACAATGAACAAATCAGCAATGGGAAAGTCACACAAGGAGAAGAATAAGTCAGTGCCTTTCAATAATAACTCTGTGTAAACAGACTCAGCTTCCAAGTCAAAGACAGGTTTGTAAAATGGATCAAGAAAAAAGGTAGGGGCTGGTAAGACAGCTCAGTGAACTAAGTGCCTGCTTAGGCAAGCTCAGGGACTGAGATTCCATCCTTCGCTCCACATGCGGGGCCAGCCCTGCCTCCTGGTGCGCTGAGCCTGCCATGGAGTCCTGGCATGGTGGCCCATGCTTGCTGTAATCTCAATGCTGGGGAGGCTGAAACAGGGGGATCATTTTGAGTCCATGCTCTGTAGTAAGACCCTGTACCAAATCATAAAAACAAAGAAAAGTCAACAATATGTAGTATAAAATAAACATATTTCATTTAAAAAGATACAGATTAAAGGCTAGAAAACAATATTTTATGCTAGAAGAACTGAGGAAAAAGCTAGTTATTCTTATTTTTACAAAATAAGTTTTAAGCTAATATTGATCAGAAGAGATAAAGACAGTCACTACTACTATTTAAGGGGACAATTGAATAAGAAGTGTTAACAGTTATAAATATATATGTACCATGTATAGGTGCACCAAGCTTCATTAAGCAAAAAAGGATAGACATGGCAGATCAGGTAAATACCAGTACAATGGTAATAGGTGATCACAGTACGCAGTGGTCACAAATCGCCCAAACTAGACAACTAATCAGAATAGAATCAAACCCTTTAATAAGTGGAATCAAAGAACATACAGAGTGTTCCATCAAGAACAAAAGAATACATCTTCTCAGGAGGACCTGGGGTTTTCTTAAAACTAAATCTAATACTAGCCAATAAAATACTTAAATAAATGCAAAGGAATCACAATTATCCAATGCCTGTTATCAGATCAGAGTGAAATAAAATTATAAATCAATGGCAAAAGAAAAGGTATAAGCTACACAAACACGTGGAAAATAAATAGTACTCTCTTGAGTAACCAAAGGATCACAGGTAAAATTAAACAAGAAATTAGACCATTTGTATAATCAAACACCCAGACGACATAAACCTTGTGGGACACAGTGAAAGCAGCCCTAAGAAAGACAGTTCATAGCAGTGAATTCCCATATCAGAGAAATAGAACTAATTCAAATAAATAACCTAAAGGTGCTCCTTAAAAAGCATCATTTTTCTTCTAGAAAAACAAAGAAAACCAAAACCCAAACCTAATACAAAAAAAGAAATTATAAAGATTAGGCAGAAATTAATCAAATTGAAAATAAAACACAACACAAAGAAGTAATGAATTGAGTAGGTGATTCTTTGAATGATTAAAAATTTAGTTAATCTTACTGAAGTAAGAAAAGACCAAATTTAGAGAATAAGAAATGCAAAAGTGAAATCACAATGGATTCTGCTGAAATCTAAAATATCATTGGTAATTACTTTGAGAATCTGTACAAAAAATTAGAAAATTCACAGGAAATGAATAAACTCCTAGACACATATGAACTACCAAAGATGAAATAAGGAAATATAAAAACTTCAAATAAACCAAAAGTAGTCAGTGAAACTAAGCAATTTTAAAAAGTAACAGTTAAGAATATCCCAGGTCCTGAAAATTTATTGCCAAGTTATACAATAACCCTAGTGAAGACCTAATGCCTGTACTCCTCCTCAAATTTCTTAATGAAATCTCAAGAAAGCAATATTCCCAACAATATTTCTAGTACTCCCAAAATCATTCCTGGAAGTAAACATTATACAGACTTAAAAACCAGAACAGGACCCAAACAAAAAAAGGAACTACAGGCCTAACTCTACAGTAGACACAGAGACAAAGTTCCTCAGTAAGATACTGGCAAAAAGAATGAAGAAAATCATTAGAAATGTAATGCACCATGACTCAACATGATTCATCCCAGGAAGGGCTGGCTGAATAGCTCAGTGGTTTAAAGTGCCCGCAAATAGGTGCAGGGGCTGGAAGATTGATCCCTGGGACTGCTGTGCCTGCCCTTCCCTAGGACATGCTGAGATGACTAATGAGACTGTGAGTAGTGGTGCATGCCTATAATCCCAGCACTTGGGAGGCTGTAAACAGGTAGATCACTATGAGTCTGATCTAGTAGTGAGACCCTGAACACCCTGTAGACTCTTCCCTAAAATGCAGGGGAAAAAAATGATTCAGTCTACAGATGTACTGATGGTTCAACATATGCAAATCAATTAAGAGTCATACACCACATACCCAAAATCAAGGAAATAAAATTACATGATCATCTCAATAGACACGGTAAAACTTCTGACAGAATCCAACATCCATTCACAATAAAATCAGTAAAACATAAAATACAAGAAACAGATAGTTTTTACATCAAGCAGATAAAAGCCTTCTATGGAAAACTAATGTTCAATATGATACTAAATGGAGAGAAGTTGAAAGCTTTCTCTCTAAAATCAGGGCAAGACAAAGAACACCCACTATTACACCCACTATTACTTCTGCTCTTTAATGTGGCTCAGGAAATATTACACTAGAGCAATAAGAAAAGAGAAATAAGTCTTAGGGATATGGATGGGGAAGAAGAAATTAAGTTATCATTATTTGATGATGACATGATTCTCAACATAGAAAACCCCCAAAACTCCACCAAAACACTCCTAGACATAATACCAAATATGGCAATTTATCAGGATACAAAGTTAACACACAAAATTCAGGAATAGTCTTCTATACCAATAGCAAACTCACTGAAAGGGAAATTAGGGAAATGATACCCTGCACCATAGCAGCAAAAAAGTGAAACACTTAGGAAATGATTTAACCTTGGAAGTGAAAGACCTCTACAATGAAAGCTATACTATTCTGAAAAACAAGGTCAAAGAGGATATCAAAACATAGATATCCCCTGTTCCTGGATAGATAGAGTTAATATAGACAAACTGGCCATACTTTCAAAACTCTTATATAGATTTAATGCAGTTCCCATGAGCATACCAGTAATATTTCTTACAGAAATGAAAAAGCAATTCTAAAATTCCAGAAAGATCCTATAACGGCAAAAGCATTTTGTTCAACAAGGCTTAGGCAGAGGACAGCACAATCCTGAACTTCAAGATATAATGCAAACGTGTAGCAAAAAACCAGTATGGTGTTGGCAACATGACAGACTAATGGGTCAATGGAACAGAATTAAAGATATCAAAGCAACTCCGGGCACATTCAGCCATGTTAATTTTGATAAAGTTGCTCAAACACTTTTTAGGAGGAAAGACTACATCTAAAACAAATTGGAAAACCCGTTCTTCACGTGCACCAGGTCGAATTTAGACTCATATATCTCACTGTACACTAAAATAAATTCAAAATTGATTAAAACTCTAAACATTAAAACATAAGTACAATCTACTGAGAAACAAATTAGATCAAAATCTTGACGACATTAATGTCACAAAAGATTTTCAGTTGCACAAGAAACAGTACTAAGAATGAGCAAATGGGATCATATCAAATTAAAAAGCTTCTACACAGTAAGAGAAATCACTAACATAGTAAGAGACAACCTATAGAATGGGGAAAATTTTTCTAGGTATTCCTCAGACAAAGGACTGATATAGAATACATAAGGTAGCAAAAACAATCAGACCCCAAATTAAAGACCCAATTAAAAGGGGGCATCTGCAATTCTCAAATGGAAAAAAAAATATTTAAAACAAATAAATAATATGAAAAAATATTTAATGTCACTCGCCATTTCACAAATTCAATTTAATTCAACACTGAGAGTTTATCACAATATTTTCTATTATTGTAACAGGGAATCAAAGTCAGGACTCTGTGTTTGCCAAGTAGGCACTTACGCCGCTGAGCTATCTCCCTGGGCCCTCACTTCAGAAAGAATGGCTACCATCAAGAAATTAACCAGTAACGAATGCTGGAAAAACTGTAGGTGGAAAGGAATATTTCTCCATTTTTGGTGCAAATGTAAACTTATACAACTACTGAAGAAGTCAGTGCGGAGATTTTTCCAAAAAAACAAAATCCCGTTTCACTAAGCTACTCTCCTTTCACTTGTCTTCCTCGAGAGAGTAAAGTTCGTTATTCTACAGTGATGTATGCATGCCCACATTTACAGCAGTGCAGTTCATCACAGCTTATCATGGAAATAGCCTATACGTACACAAACATATAATGCAAACTGCAGAAAAGTTGTATAGGTAAACAACGGAGTTAGTCAGCAAAAGAGACATAAAAGCCAGCATATCCACACAAAGGATGAACTTGAGTAATTTGTAGGAAAAGGAATGTGCCTTTAGACTATAACATTAAATGCAGTAAGTCAGACACTTTGCATGGTTACACCTATGTAAAAACTCATTATATATTTGTATATACTTTATATGTTAATTTATAATTGTATATAGGAATACATAGGGTGATAATTATATGTAGGAAGATATGTACATATACATATCTATCTATATCTATATCTATATATACATATAGATGCCAAATAATAAGTGGTATTGGAATCCAGGATTCATCGTAGAAAGCATACCTGAAAATTTACCCTGACTTAGTACAATGGTTTTACCTGTTTCCTATATTCTTCTGTATTTAAGTCTGTTACTTAGTCTGTAAATATGATTATTATATATAAGATAAATAAATTAACCTGATGATGGAAAAATTAAAGGAAAGTGTGGAAGGAAGAAAAGGAATTGATTTGTGTTATGTACATGTACCAGTCCCCTAAGATGAGTTTAACCATGTACAGCAAACACGTGCTAATGAAATTCAAGAAGCAAAGAAACAAAGACAATAGCCATCTCAAATTTTAGTTGAAGCAAATCTATTCACCAAACAGGAAGGCTGACCTATGAGGTCATTTGAAGGTGAGATTCTTATAGGCAAAACATCACATATGCACCTCCTAAATCTTGTCAGTCATAGCAGGCAGTAGAAGACACTAGTAAGTATACACCTAAAATACATTATCTTCTTGACCAAATAAGAGACTTGAGTAGTTAAAATATCTTTTAAAAAATATGATTGGAAAGCTGTCCTCATGTTGTCCAACCTAAGAGTCAAATTCACAGTGACATTATTGAATTACATATTGAATTGACATTATTAAACTGACATTTTAAAACTATTTTGACTATTAAACTTTGAAGAGCTACTCTGATAAGTGAATGTTTAATGAGAGTGTTCACTGCTTAAATGAAACAATTTATAGAAAAGGAGCATTTTTATTGTCAAAAAATTTCTTGTCAATACATGATTACTCTTGATTCATCAACTAGCATAATATTTTAAAACATGCACACTCATATTATTTTTAACAATTCAAGGCAATTTACAAATACCCAGGAAGAAATCTTCTATTTATCACTGAGATTATTTTCATATTAACTCTCAGTGAAAAGCATTCTGTCGGAGTTCTTAGAAAGTTAGCTGTGATTGCATATTACAGGGTCATTAGCCATATGCAAAAAAAAAGAGAAAAAAGACATTTGTTCATTTTTTCTTTAAAGAGAATAAAAAAATTTTTTTAAAAATGAAACAGAATTTCAAAAGATGATAAATTAACAATCATTGTTAGATTTCATATTTTCACCTTCAAACTAGTTGCTTAGTTGACCAGAAATATTTTTGCAAAATTGGTTAAAATGTTATGCATTAACTGTTGCTTTCAATAAACCAAAAGAAATTAGTAAAATTACCTTAGCTATCTTGTGTAGGTGTATATATATTTCTCCCTTTTTATTTATTTTTTCCTTTCCTTCATGGCAGTTGTTCTTTCCTTTTGATCGGTTTCTTTCTCTTTAATGTTAGAAATCTTTTTCACTAATGTTAACAACTGGAAATATCAATAGATTTGCTTTTTTTCATTACTAGGAGTGAATCCAAAAACTTTATCCATTTTTACATTTCACTTTTACTAGGTGAAGAGCAGAACTTTCGTAAATTTTGTTTAATCCCGCTTTTCTTGGATTATTCTTACCTATAAAAATGAAGTAATGATAATGCTTACCTTATAGGAGCATGACAATCAAATACATTAAATATATGTAAGACGCTGTATAATCCTGACCCAGAAAATATTAGGCTAACAAAGATTTGTTTAAATGCTGTCAATGTCACCACTGCTATCTCTAACTTTATTCTCATATCTGTCATATAAATGAGACACAGTTATACATTTGGATAGATGCTTTCCTGGCATACATATCACATACACTGTTTATTGTTGATAGTGACATATTCCATATTTAATTTTACCACTAAAAAGACGCATTAGTATGTTTTAAGTGAAGTGGAAAATAGTCTTTGTGTTTTTACTTTTCTTGCTTTTCCAGTAAACGTGCTTATAAATAAGTGCCTATAAATACATCAACATGCATAATTAATTGTACCCAAAGTTCTGTATTATAAATGTTCAGGGATTTCAATAGTAAGAGGTTTTAAGACATACACATAGAAGTTATCTTTAAATAACCGAAGTCATGGAGTTTGCTGTAAAAACATCTCAGAAGTTAAATTTCACTCTTTTTATTCTTGTCTCACAAATAAAATTTAGAAAAAAAGTACATGAAGTTTGTGTTCCTTTCCATCCAACCATCTACATCCTGTCTGCTCAAGCTATCACTTTTGAGAAAACGATGTAAGAAAGTTTCAATATATAGTTGGCATAATTGTGCATAGTTGCTGTCAAGAATTCCTCGGCAGAGACTGTCATCTTAAAAGGTTACTGTGACATTTCTGGAATATGCTTTTTCAAATATGAATGAAACATGTTGCCTTTTTGGTTGAGGGTGGGGAAGGTATGGAACCTGACATTTACCATGCTGCCAAAATTAGAAAATAAAGTATTGGAATGCCAAAATTAATCAATCACTCAACAAGTATTTATTCAGTCTACACTTACATGCCCAATGCATTGCTGGAATGACCATTTTGTAAGTGTAAGTGTTTAATCAAGTTTCACCTCAAAACCCAAGAATTACTTTAATCTAAATTATGCAGAACTATCAAAAGAGTATTAGATTCACCACTGGTACCATTAAAGTGCTACACACTTATGGAATGTTCATAGTATCTATAGCAGCAGACAAATTCTGCCTATAATCTAATGTAACTCTTTGAGGAAAGGGGCACACATGATTTAATTATGCATTTAAATGATAATACTTTCAAACAAATGAATTTACATAGCTAAAGTCCTATTCTACAGGAAATGAAGGGCAACCAGAGGTAGAAACAATCGCTGGATTTCTTTTTGCTTTTCGTTTTTTCAAAAATGTTCTGACATTAACAAAGTGCCTTAGGATAGTTACTTAATCTATATTAATACTGAAATTGAAATAAAGGTACCCTGTAACACAGTGGAAATACAATGTACCTACTGAGAAAATAACTTTTTAAAAATTATTTTGATTGCCACAGGAGAGAATAAAGATCATGACAAGAGTCTTTGGCCAGCTTTTCAATATTTCACATTGTGTAGGAGGTTTTTCAGATAAATTTGGGGATGAAGTTGCTGTTCCTTCCTCCCTGTGGAGCTGTAAATGTCAAGTTCCCAATTCAGGATAATTCCACAGCTGGAAGGAAAAGAATTTTCAAAAATGGTCTACCGGTTTTCTATTACGTTTTTTAAAATCTTTAATCCTTTCCTCTATAAGTCTTTTAATTTAATTAGAATATTCATTGTGCTAATGTAGGCCACCTCTAAAATAGTATGCCACCTCTTATAGTAAGAGAATAAAATAAGTTATGCGGGTAGGTTTTCTTAGCTTTTATCTGTTGTTTCTGTTTTTGTTCTTACTGAATAGAACAGAGAAAAGTGGTTTTTTATTTCCTTCTTTTGCTCAGTCATTACATCTCAAGAATGAGACGGCGCAGCATGGAGGTGAGGACCACACAGTCAGGATTAAAAGATTAATGAAGTTTTCAGGAGAACATAGTGCACACTATAGTATGTTTAATATATGATTAAATAGAGAGAGATAAATGATAAAAGTTGTGGTGGCAAATACATATTTCTGGTTTTAAGGAGCTGCTACTTACAATATGCTGTTTCCTAGTATTTTTAAAAATATATATTTAGTACAAGATCTACAGTGTTAAAAAAAAAAAAAAGATCTACAGTGTCTCACTAGACAAATAAGACTCCTAGTGATCCTCCTGTTTTCAGCCTCCCAAGCCCTGGGATTACAGGTGCACCTCACCATGCTGAGTCTCAACCTCTGTCTCAGCCTGCCCTGGGGGCGGGGCCCAAAAGGCACAACGGAGATCGAACCCCAGTCCCCTGAGTCTGCCTAAGCAGGTGCTTTAATCCACTGAGCTATCCAGCCAGCCTTCATAGTATTATTTTTTGACTTGACAATACGTCTTTTAGTAAAATCATCCTCTCTCATTCTCAGTACAGCTCTTGCCTCACTGCTAGCTTTGGTTGTGGATACATGAAGCCATTGAGTGTCTAAGTTTATGTCTATGTTCCTGCAAAGGCTGTCCTTCTTGGCTATCGCTAACTTCATACATGCTGACCTTACCAACAAAAGAAACTTTTAAAAAATCAAGTAAATTTAAATCTAGACCTTAGTACTGACTAATTATGACCTGGATGGAATGAACAATGAAGAATGCAGGAGCAAAAAGCTGTCTAGGCAGCAGAAGTTTTCACAAGGACCTGCGTCTTCAGTTTCCCTTGCACAGTCCTCCTCCTAAGCTTCCATGACGCTTTCTCTAAACAACATTCTTTAAATTCAGATTTTTTGCAGCATCACACTGACAAGTTCCCTCAAGCATGACTCCAAACCATCAGAATGGAATCTGCAAAGATACAATTCTGTGTTGTTAACATTCATTTTAGTTTAATTCCCACTAACATAATCATTGTCACTTTACAAATGCTCCACATACTCCTGCACTATAATTCTTTAAAGATAATGTGTTGGTCTTCTTTGACTAGTAGGCCTTTTAAGATTTATTCCTTTTTTCCAAAAACAGCCAGCCATCCTACTGACATATTGACTATTCCTATAAAGTTGATCCAACCCTGTTAGTTTCTAGAAGAAATAGCAAAAACATCCCTAAGTTATTTTATGTATCTTCTTTGAGAAGTGTAGTTGAATGAAAATACAGAAATTTTATTAAATGCATTATATATATATATATATATATATATATATATATACACACTTAAAATTAAATATAAGTACTAAATCTAGTAGTAAAATCGTGTTACTTCTTATAACAAATATGTATTGAGAACCTGGACAGACTCTGCATCCTGGGGCATCATGAAGAATGACACTGGCAAAAGCTGTACACTGACAAACTTTGCTATATTATATGTAAGTGAAAACTGATCATGCCAGGTTTTGTGGTGCACATCTGTAATCCTGGCAATCAGGAGGCTGAAGCAGGAGAAGAGCCATGAGTTCAGAGCCAGCTTGAGCTACAACAGTGAGTTCAAGGCCAGCATAAAGCTATATAGTCATACTATGTCCTAAAATAAAACAATAAAACAAAACAAAACAAAATACAAAAGACAGAGAGTCATTAAAATGTTATAAATTGGGAAATGTTAGGAAGAAAACAAATGCACTGTAATGTCGATAGGAAAACAAATAACTTAGACAATGATTTTCAAAAATAGCATTTAAGGGGGCCAGGGAGATGGCTCAGTGGAATAAGCACTCCCCTGGCAAGCGCAAGGGCCTGAGTTC